>CAJDSM010030162.1:0-24144 GCA_903981925.1 Ostrea lurida
CATTCATGGTTTTGAGCTTCCTGCAATGCCCCAGGGGATTTTTTTTTTCTTCTTTTCTACACTATTATTATTTTTCTGAACCTGAACACAGAACGTATTGAATTGCAGTTTTTAAAATGATTGCTGTTACATTGTGTTATTTCCATGGAGTGGAATCTCTTTATTTTCATTAGGATTTAAAAAGAAGCAATTATCGTGATATACATCAGCATGTACCATACTAAGACCTAATTGAATACTTTATTGCATATGAACATATTAGATCATGAGCTTTAAAAGCAAATTGTATATATAGTACATGTAATGTAAGATTTTTTTTTTTGTGTGGAGAAGTTATAAAAAACTAATTTCTAAATTCCAGGTTAATGAAAAATTTCAAATTCATAGTAAGCCGTACTTTATACGAGACATTAAAATTTTATGAATAAGGTTCGAAAATGAGGTTGAATTTTTATGATCTCATATGTACGAATGACTGAACATAGTACATGTGTCACATAAATTACTTTTTTTATTCCGCTACCTAGCAATTATGGATTATCAGGATATCGAATAAATTTTGTATGAAATTCAAGAGCGTTTGAGGACTTTGTTTCATGCTGTTTGATCAATGTTTCCGAGACAGAGTGACTGCAGTGCTATAGACAAATTCACGTAATGTGTATTGTTGTAGTGCATCTGATTCTCATTGATTGTATCTAAAGCGCATCACAAGAGAAAATTTGTATCAATGGACAGTGGCGCCCAGAACAAATGAATAGTCGTATTGAATAGGCATAAAAGTGTTTGCTGACCATAATACACAATAGTCGTACTGTTTACATAGGATATATTCAGTGGGCATGGTCGGAGAACAAGTAAACATTCTCAGGTTTAAAATGATAACTTATGACACTCGACATGTCTGTGTAACGGTTCTTGTATGCACAGAAAAAATATAACAGCGGATTGAATTGTATCTCCATGTATTGATTAAATGAACGGAATGAGGAATAATATGATCAAGTGGGTTGTATTTCATGGGAGTATTATGTAAATCTGGTTACCTTGATATCAATTTTTTTCTCTCTAAAACTGGGATCTGATGTGTAATAATGGAATTTGATAGAGAGAAAATGATAATACTTGTCAATTTTGTTTCCTAAGAAAGAATTTTATCATGTTTCAAAGAATGCTTCCAGATAAAACATATAAGGAATCATATATTTTTTTGGGGGGGGGGGTGATATTTAGTTGTGTTGTGGTCAGTAAAATTCTATTTCTATTGACCTGATGACTTGATTACGACAGGTGCTTGTGGTGACCTTAATTTAAACACCAGTATACCTGGATATTACTAAGTGGAGGACAATTCGTTCTTGTCATTTATAAGACAGTACTGGTGTTGTGGTCAATGTTTTAATTACACGGGTTACTTCATACTGATAACAATCAGACACATTTACCAATAATGATCATGTGACTTACATTTAAATACGAGAAAATACTTGCACATTGTATAATGGATCGAACCTTCAACATTCTTATCTCTAATTTCCATAAAACGATTTAAAATTCAAACCACAAAACCAAAGAAAATGTGAAATATTTGAATTGATACCCGTGTAAACTTTCCTGTATAGAAAAGTCAGGGTCTTCAGGCTTCCCACAAGAGCTTTAATGGTGGATGAGAGGTATTGTTGAACAGAAAAAGCTGATAAATTTTAATCTAAATTCCTTGTGGTCCAATGCCTCTTAGTTCAGGCAGCCTCGGGTTAGATTAGCTCATTCTCTATAAACCTGTATGAAATCAATATGATACAAGAAATTCAAAACTTTTCTTTGATTTTGGAGCTCTTACGAAAATTTTAGATTTTTAAAGGCAATAGATTATAATGCTTTAGGGCTTTGGGGTTTAATTTTAACTATCAGATTTTAGGGTTTTGCTTGGATGTCCTTATTCAGAATATAGCCATGTTAAGCATCTTTTACACTATAATGAAGAACTGGATTACTATTGTATATATATAATTATTTTGTGCATAATATGTTATTGAACTTTACAAATTCAAAAACAGAAGTGTTTTGCAATTCAGAGATGGGAAATCCTCACGGACTGATTGTTACCCCTATCCCTTGAAAGCCAGTCCCCCACCCCCTCCCTCTCCCTTTTGAAGCCATGTACAAACAAACCTATTCCATTTACTCCTCCCGGTCTTGAGTTGCAAGGGTGTGTCAGTACAGGGGGACTTGGGGAATGAAATTTCAAACAAAGGTGAACACTTATTAGATCTGATTTCTATGATTCTGACAAGAATTATAACACAATTGTCTCCAAAAAATTTTTTTTGAATATGACCAACAAAAGTCAAGGAAGCCACACTGAGATTTACGATGTAATAATGCAAGCTAGCTGAGCTAGATTCACAATGGATGGGACTGTAACATGAAGAAATAGGGAAAAATCCAGATCTAATTAATTTTGGTAATGATTGATTATCAAGGAAAATGGCAGTGCTGTCTGGCGTGCAGAATATTCTTGGACTGGTCCCCTGAGGTTAGAAAGTCTGACAGGAACATCTTGCTCAATTAGAAAGAAGCATGTCTTCATTTAGACGGGGGTCCCAGACTCCCTACTTTTGATTTACTTCAGCCAAGGTCAGTTTTTATAAATTTATTAATTGCCACATTCTTGAAAATGAGACACCATCTTTGAATCATCTGGGGAAAAGGACCTGGGGGCGTCAAAAGTAATTTTACAAATTAAACTTTTGCTAAATTGCAGATGAATGAAAAACGTTCGTTAGATTCTTTTTATATGTTGGATGTAATTTAAATTTGCCTGTGGGGATCTTTAACAATTTCCAAACAAATGAATCTTATATTGACCTTACTTTTTGTGAGTGTACTATTTATCTTCAATTTGTCAATTTACTTGATAAAAAAGTACCCCTTGAATTGGATTTGACCTAATTGTAGAAGGAGGAACACATTGGCATGATGTTGTGTAAAAGTTTTTTATATGTGATTTGAAAAGTTTCTGTCAGTGTCATGAGTTCAGAATGGCATTAGGCTGCTGATAAATTAGGGGGGTTCTGATAATCACTAAATAGAGTTCACCTGTTCCTGACTCATTGGTAACTGTATCAGGTGCCCCTCTTCTGTTCATGAAAACCAGTGGCAACACGTACCCTCCCCTCCCTCCATCCACCCACAGACAAGCACACACAAACCAATCATACACTCATAGCTTAAATGCTAATTGATTGTTCCAGGTTTAATCTACATGGCATTTTAGTATTAGGTAGGTCTGAAATATGGAAGTCGTTTGACACATGATTCATGGAGACTTGATGAAATACGCTGTGATGTATGGAATAATTACGCATTCCGCTAGCTGTTATGTTTTTTAAGTTGACGCCCTTATTTTTCTTCCCTCTCTCTCTCCCTTGCTTACATTGATGACAGATGCCCATATTGCTTGTACACGCACTGTCTCCATAATCAACTATTTTCAGGGTTAATTTTTGCAGTTAATGTCGAGTTAGCTGTTAATTTGCCCATCCCTGCTGCTAATTATGATGATTACCAACATGGAGCAGCTTGCACTACTATTACGAATTCTCTGCTTAGTCTAGTTTGAGTTCTGATGGAAAAGAGACGGTGTCATTTTATATCTTTTATCATAAAAACGTGGACTTCTGGTACACCGACACGGTGAATTATTTTGGAATTGATTTTACATTACAGAAGTATAATGGCTCTAGAGCGTGTTGATAAGCATTATAGCGGGGTGATACTGTAATTCCGAAGGACAAAACTTTTTCCCACCGATAAAGTAGCAAAAATGAGAAATATATTACGTGTTCTCTCAAATGCTTAGGGCATTCAATTCACATAGATTAGATGAAAATTTGCACCTCAATTGAACATCCTTTAGTGTCATCTGACATGAAACATTTTCATCTTAGGGAGTTGAATTATCGAATCTTCACCAAAGCCTGGATGCTTGAGGTGTTCAATGGTGACACGTGCTGTATTTAGATCCCAGGAAGAAAGGGTTTAGATTGCTATATATAATGAACTTTAATATTACATTTTTCCATCTTAAGTCAGAGCTGATGTATTTGGGTAATAATTGTCTTAATCATAATTTATCGCCAATTCTGTCTTTGATATTGGATTTTTATATAATGCAATCTTAGTGCTCTTGCTTCATCACTATGAATTTAAGCAATAAAATTTGACTCTTGCTTAAAAAAATTTGCTATGCAGTGTAAGCCCCCCACCTCCAAAGTAATTAGTAATTCTTTGTTTGGAGGAACATGATGCTGACCATAAATTTGCCCTGCAAGTTGCCACTAGAATCTAGCTAATGAGTTAGGATTGCAATTCTCCTGAAATCAGAACACTGTGTGTGGCAACCTAGTTTAATAGTTTCTCCGCCTTAGACTATAATGCCATGTAGTATATATATCTTTCTCCTTGAAGACTCCTTCAGGTGTACGACTGATTCATTAAAAGCATCTGTTGTGTTTATTTGTATATCNGTTTAATAGTTTCTCCGCCTTAGACTATAATACCATGTAGTATATATCTTCCTCCTTGAAGACTCCTTCAGGTGTATGACTGATTCATTAAAAGCATCTGTTGTGTTTGTTTGTATATATAGGAAATGGTCATCTTTACCAGGTACAGTATCTGCAGAACTGATTAACCCAGTTAATAGCCTGCAGGTTAGGGGAGTCTGCACTTGGTTATGTCCCTTTAGTAAATGAACGCCCCTTGGTGAAACGTATTTATTTTACAAAGATCAAAGAAAGACATTGGGGGTGAACTTTATTTTTTTGCTCTTGAATTCACAGTGGTTCACAGTGTGATTTATAAGTGAGAGAAGTGTTTGAGCTGATTTCGGCCTGTTTTTTTTACACAGANGGGGTGAACTTTATTTTTTTGCTCTTGAATTTGCAGTGGTTCACAGTGTGATTTATAAATGAGACAAGTGTTTGAGCTGATTTCGGTCTGTTTTTTTACACGATGTCTGTTCGTATGAGGTGTGTACAGAGTCAGTGGTACGGTGGAAGGGCTTATCTTTTTAGGAAGAAGGTATCTAGAACTGTGGACAAGATAAAATAATTCCCAGACAAGATGATGAGGATAGAGCATACAGCTGACACTACTCGCCAGAAAACCCAGTTCTCTCATTTCTAAGCAGGTGTAAGGAGCAACCGCCCATTAAAAATATCCATTCTTTAAAAAAAAAAATCCCTTCTTTTGAAAGATAAAGGGTGTTAGAATATAACCAGGAGAGCAAACACAAGAGATACCCCCATGGTAAAATCATTAAGAGGGTGAATGACTTCCCCTCAGCGAAATTGATTGTATAGATGTTACATCAGCGATGTTCTATGCTGATGTCATGTTTTTCCATTCACGTGTGACTAAAAATATGCATCCGATACAGAAACCAATCAATTGCTAGAAAGCCATAGCTTCTCCGTTCCTTGTGTTGAATAGTTGCCCGAAAATTTCGGAGAGCTTGTTAAGTCTTGAAGGAAGGGAAAAACTCTGCTGGAGCCGGAATGGCAACATTCAATTAACAATTACACAATACAATGTCCACATCTTCACTTAATGATAATTAGCTCTTGGAAATGTTAATTACTTTTCCTGCTGTGCTTCGATCTAGTTAATAGATCAGCAGTGCTACATTAGTTGCTGAACATCAAATCCAGACTGATTATAGGATGCAGCATGCTTTGGGATGGGGGTCTTGGCAAATGAACAATTTGAGTTGAAGTGTGATGGAATCTCTCACTTAAGTATCCACGGAGAAGTATCCTGTAATCATAAAGAGTAAATAAAGTGCTTATGTAAGAATAGCTGGTTCACAAGTGTCGTGAGGATTACTGCATGGGAAGAAACAACAGCAAACGTCATGCTGCAAATGAGCTAAAAATTGTGAAATGCATTGTCATGACAACACGAGTAGAGTTTGAAGCTTTACATTGATTTCATATTTCTGAAACTTATTATTTTTTTTAAACTTTATTCTCTGACATTTATAATGATATTTTGCGCAAAGCAATAATATACACACGATCTTTCACCCAAAATCACACACATGTATGTATGTACGTCAATTCAAATTCATTAATAAGTCACAAAGCCGTACTTACAGACATGCTTTGCCCTTTTGTAGGACTGGACGCCATGTCACTCCAGTATGATGACCCTGGCAGCTAAGTACGCGATACAGTTGAGGACGCGCTCGTCTGATGTAGTGGAGAGACTAGAGGAACTACGACAATGGGTGCTACAGAAGGACCTCCAGACGCACTACACAGTAAGTGCCAGGCCTTAGTGAGGAGAAGTGCACAATAATGTATATATATATAGTAGTCCTACTAATGGAATAATTCGACACCTGTGTAATTCATTTCACTGTATATTTTGACCATAGTTTTATTCCTGATTTTCCCTTTTCAAATATATTGTTTACACTGTAGAATCTGGCACCCTGTGTCTGCTCCACACACATCTTCCAGAGCCATGCAGGCATATTAGACAGGTTTTACTGTATCTACATAGAAGCAAAAAAAAAAAGGGGGGGGGGTACCAGATGATAAATATCAAAAATTAGTAATTTACAACGAACTGTACAGAATTCAGTTAAGTAGCAATATGCCATTTGATACCCATTTCAATTGTAATTGACCACGTGGAACATCTTTTTTATTTCCCCTCCAGTTGTGTTGCTTGTGAATAATATATCCAGGGTTTACATTAGAGATGTGTATATATTTTTTCTCAGTGGGTAGAATAAACATTCTGAACACATTGATCATTTTAAGACTGTGTATATCGTAGATTAAAGATATGAAGCATTGATAAAGCATTGATCATCTTCAAAAGATGTAAATAAACTATAAACATGGGCAATGAGCAATTCCGACCATTACTTTATCAATGATTATTTAATAAGAATTTATGAGAAAGAATAGATAATACAAGACCAGCCATGAATCAAAATGCCGAGATCTATAGGAACAAGAAAGTAAATGATCAAATACCATCAGCTTTATTTTTTCCCCGCTGATTTGAAAAAAAATTTCTATGTCTAATACTTGATCATTCATACAAGCACCCCAAGGAAAAAATGTGTGATATGTTAAAAAAGAAGATTAATTCAGACAGGAAATTTTTGAGAACAGCAAGCAGGTTTTTGCATGTCAGAGCGATGGTTTATGTTTCTAGCTAAGTATGTAATTAAAACCACCGATATATTTATCCTGTGTATCGGAGTAGATGTTTTTGTTGTTTATATTTCATTCGACCCTTACAATTTACTGTCTATTCACTCCATCTGCATCTTACTCCATTTCCTCGACCTTTCAGATGTACAAATAAATTAAAGTATAAGTATAGCAATACTTCCTTCACTTTATAAAACAGACCTTCTCTTAATGTTAGGGAATTGATACCTGAAGGAATAGACCCTACTTTCGTGTGACTTGTAAAAACTGTGATATATTTGATATCAACTGTGCTGAATTTGTAAAAATCTGTGGTCCTCATTTGTTGATTTGTAATGTAGACGTATTTTTGGACGCTAATGCGGGTGGGATAGCGCTAATGCGGGTGGGATAGCTCCGTACTAGATGGCTTATAGGACCAAGGGGATATTGATTTCATACCTCCAAGTTCCAGACCGGTCGTCTGGTGTCAACATGTTGCTTGCTGCTTGGCTGTACCTCTCACCCCAAGAGATTGAATGTTTTGTGATCAGTAATCACACACTGACTGAATGGTAATCACATCTTGCTTGTACATTACGTAACACACTGTCACCTCTAAAACTCTTAAAATATGAAGATGTGGTCAACAAATAAATCTGCGGTTCTTTTGGCATATTTCATACATGTATAAAACTGATTTTTTCCATAGTTAAATCCATATAAATATAAATGTCAAATGCAGTTTTTAGACAGATTTTATTTACTTTTTACTAGCAAAAGAGATAAAAGCGTATTTTGGTCTAGAACCTGACAAGGAAATTGAATCTGATTTTCTATGAAAAATGGAGAAATGTGGACTTGATTTGACACTCAACAGTTGTAATACTGTGTACATAGTTATCTATAATCCAAATGTTTCCTCAAATAAACCCACAATCAGGTGCTTACTGAAGATTAACCGTTTATTTACAAGACAGTGTGTATTTCCCACCCTGTATTTTCAAAATCAAGGGAAGGTCAAATGATACATAAACAAAAAAAAATAAATCGTAGACCACCCAGCAACCTTAACAAACGACAGAAAAATGATTCAATTTTGCCATTGCAAAAAAATAAGATATCTTGTTACTAATTTATGGGTACCTTTGATTCTTGAACATGTGACAATTTGTTGCTGAATGAGAATTTGATCAGCAAAGAAAAAACCCCAGGGGAAACCATAAGCGAAGTATAGATATCCAGCCACTGAGAGTTTGTTGGAATGGGTTCGAGGACATTCCCTAGGCTGCAGAAACTGAGGTCTGTCGGATTTAAAGGAAAATTAGACAGGATTTTGTGATTTATGGGCGCTCTGAGGGATGTCACATGTGCGTAAGGGCGGATTTATTGCATCTGAAGCAGCGACTTTATTTGTAAAACAGACTCATTGGATATGCAATTACATGCAGATGTGCAATTTGTTATTTGAAACAGAAAATATGGCTTCAGATTGGTATTGAAATCTTGGCGCAAGACGAATCAAAAAAAAAAAAAAAAATTCATCAAGATACAAATTGATAGAAGTCGTCTCAATATAAAGGCTCATGGACAATGGCTAATAGGGTATGGCCAGTGTTTTGTGTTACTGACATCACATGGCGTTGAAGGGGTTATAACCCCCTTAATTTCCACATTAACACCAAGTTACTGGGCTTTAAAGAGGCAGGGAAGCAATGCCAAGAGCCATGAAATAGGCTCTCAATAGCCATTAAATTATCCACTCCCGTTCAAATTTACAAAACTTCTGCTGCCAATTGGAATTCCCCTAAATCAAAGGAGGCAGGTATATTTTAGCACCTTTATGCAAATCAAGAGCATTGTACAAATTTAACATGCAGTTTTTTTTATGGGTGGCTGGTCCACTTCTCTTGGAATCATAAAAATTCTCTGTTTAATGACCCAGTTACTCCAAAGAATGAAGCATAGGCCCATGAGGCACTAAGTTACGGAGAGTACATTTGAATTTTGATATCGGGCCTGAATAGCACATACCTATGTCAGACGTGTAAATTCACTTGAGGGTTGTGGTAGGTTAGATTGGTCAGGACTCAGGAAGCCACAAAGCTATCAGATGGATCAATTACACCTCCGTCCCACTCCATCTCGTCACGGTGTCTCCGTGCCTCCATTTCCTACGGCAGAGGGCTTTCATGGGAAACTCATACCTTGTTTGATACAATTAACAAAACCCAGCCCTTTAACTTGAGCATGCTGTGAACACACTGCACTGTTTATCTTGTCATTTACTATTGTGTGTATTTATGTTAGTGCAATGTTTCTGTATTTGTTAACTCCTTTTGCTGTATTTGTTGACTCCTTGCCGTCTGCTACATTCCCATGTTTTGTTTTTGTGTTACAGACAGTTCCTATCTCGCCCGTGTCTTGTTCGTCTGAGACCCCTAGTCCAGGTTGTCACACCTTTCCCTCTCATCATGCCCCTTTCCACGCCAGTATTCCCCCAGCTCTTCCCGACTGCCCCCCTGTAAGTATATGTTTCATCTCATCCTATTCGTTGTTGTCCTTCATGTAATATATTGTCCTTCTTGTAATGTATATGCACACCTGTGTCTCATAGGAACTGGAAAAAATGTATATCTGTTACTGTAGACACTATGATTCATGCTTATGAATGTAAATTTTGGGCTTCTACCAAATTGCAGAAAGGTTCAGGAAAGGGATTAAAACATGAACTATTTAATTTATTTGAAATGTTTTACTTGTTCATTTTGAAAGTAGAACTGTTCTATATTTTCCTCGTTAAAATTCCCATCATGTGAAATGATTAGCTATGATAAATCAATATAGCATCATTTGATACGGTATAACATTTGAATCAATAGTAATTTACTTTTCACACATTTTTATCTGATATTTCAGCCCTCCACTAGTCATTTGGATGGTGACAGATTTGTAAAACTTCAGACCTACAATTCCAGGTGAGAGTTTTTGTGGATTTTGCGTGTCACATGTAATGCGTCACCTACACGCAAAGCAGTGTGAAGTATACATCTGACAAAAATTGAATTGCCACGATCTGAAGACCCATGTAGGGTACACATGTCGACATAAAGATTAACTCACAAATACCCCAATTCTTCACAAGTCACACTCAGAGAAAATTATGGGATTTGAGGACATTGATGGAAAATTTACACTGCAGTCATCTGTCTATTTAAGGGTGAGAAGCAGTTTATGTGGTTTTCTTCTTTAGTATTTAAAGGTGGAGAAAATTAAACATGCATCATTACTATTAAGAAACCCATTCTTTTATGCATGTACTTAAGTGAATTTTTTTTTTTTTAATATTCAACCATGTCCAAAATGTGGTATACCTGGATCAATACGTGAAGAGTTCTGTTTAACTTTGGGTGTCAATTCACGAATTATTTGTCAGTTGGTGATATGTCTGTGGAATGCTCTTTGCATCAAAAAGAAATTATTGAATGATAGATTGATTTTCTCTTTCTGACAATGTCGACTTTAGATACACGTAATGGGTCATTGGTGAAATATGTGAATTCCACTGTAAGTTATTTAATTTCACTCGCACCTTTAACAAGGGAAATTCGTAGATGTGGGAAAGAAGTTGAGTTCGTTTCAAACGTCACTAAATATTTCCTTTTTTAATTATTTCATAGAATTCCCTAATTGGAGGTACCATTGTTTACCATACACTTTTATATCATGCAATACAGATCTTTTAAATGATATTACCTTTGTTCATAAATTTCTTCATTGCTTAGTGAATGTCTTAAGTTTAGGCAGTTATATGATTAAAGATATACTTCGGAGATTTAAACATTCAAAGCAAATTTACACTTATATTGCTGTTACATGTAAATTCAAGATATGAATGGTCTGTGGAACAGCTTTTAGATATTTTGATTTTTCAGAGCTGCATGTGTACAGATGTTATTTAAATGTATTTAAATGGACATCTATTAAGTATTGAGAATAAATGAAAAATCCTTTTGACTACCGTTATAAGTAGAATTTTTTAGCAAGACGCAAATTTAGCGTTTTTCTCCATAAAAAGTGGTATTTTATTTTAGCAATTTTATAATCTATTACTTGAAAAAGCCTTATCAATTATTGGAATGAATTGTTAGCGATATCTAATTTTAGCGAATCTCAAAGTCCTCGTTAATTAATGCCAAAATTAAATCCTTCTAAAATTTCTACTTGTACGGTATATAGACTTCATAATTTTAAGTGATGTCTTACTCTAATGAATTACATACAAACTAGATAATTATGCAGGATTTGTTAATTTCATTTATTTTGAATTTACTAGCTAAGCATAACTTTGGCATATAAAAAAAAATTGCCGTCTGTTGTACCAGCGTTGTATTGTGTTTGTTATCAGTATGAACATCAAATGATTAGCAAGCAGCATTGGCATACTTCAAGGTTGCCCTTTGCTTGCAATGTTATCTATACTGAAATAGAGATAAGTGTGATAAGGTGGGCCTGAGGTGACAATTCGCTCAGATCAATGTATAATACCTACAGTTCATACTGGGGCTTGTTACAGTGATACATAGTAGTATCTGGATAGAATGTTATGCAGGAAACGTTTATCTCGAGAGGTGTAGACACTGACCCTTTGCAGTACAGGGTATCGAGTACGTGGTATCTTGATGGAGGAAAACATTGAGAACCACTTTGATCTATGAAAGAAAAATCATCTATGACACAGTCACATAACATAGCTACCTTGTGTATATTTTCTAAACAACTTCAACACTGTGATTTGTTGGGGACAAATGCAAGTAGAAAATTTTTGATCTGATTGGTTCAATAAATTTATTTACCGGTATATAAGCATCGTTAATTGTCTTCATATTTGAAGATGAAAAAGAGATTTATTCAAGTTGTTAGTAATAAAAAGAAAAATCCCAAATAGTTGTGAACACTAATTAAGATAGACATTGGAAAATTGTGATAACTGGTTTTTCATGTATTTGTCAAGTGGCATTTTCGAACATCCGATTTTGCATTTGTCTTTAAGAGCAGATCAATGAGTGGGGTGTGAAGCCACTTGTCTCAAGAGCCTGTAGATTCTTTATCGAGTGCAGACATCACATCTTCATGTTAAAAATGGCTCTTAAAAGTGTTTTACTTTTCCATTATGAATACGAACCACAGATGCTGTGCTAAGATTATAGTTGTTAGACAGGCATATCTACTCAACACAAGATGTCAAAAATGTGTGGTCATATAATGTCCTAATTCTGTTTTGACCTTCCAGTTTTCCAGTAAAGAAAGGTCAGAGCTGGTAATGGGTACTGGGAGGGTCTCATAAATAAAAGTTTATTAGACATTAAAAATACAGTTTACATTACTTCTCCCATTCGCTTTTTCTGTAAGTACGTCTTTAATCTGAAAACAAACCCCTTATTTTCTTGATATCTTACGGATGAAAAGAAATAAGTCTTGACCACTTTGCTTTGCAGTATAAATATTTTCACTGCGATAATTGTAATTGCACAGGAATTTACTTTTCATTTATCGAGAATAAATCACAGATTCGAGCTTCGTTGAACCGTTTAGTCCTGGAGGGGGTATAAGAATATACCTATCTTTTGTTATCCATGGTGAGGGATTACGATCTATCACCACACACAATACAAATCTAATGGGTCTAATCAGTGCTGGTTGCTGGGGGGTATTTACATTTCCAAACTGTAATTATGACAGTCCTCGATTTTCGTTTTCAATTAATCAGGTGATGCTTGGCATTACTACAAAGTGCTAAAGGCAGGGAAAACATCCAATTCTGTACAAAGGTCTTTTTTTTATCGGGGTGTTTTGAAATGTGAAAGGAGAACCGACTGTGTCAATTGTACACACATTTGATGGCCATTAGCTCACGCATTATAAGAATACTTTTAATTCCTAAGAAGTTTATTCTGAGATGAACATGCTACCTTCAGATCTGTTTAAGGCGTTGGTTGAGCTCCACCGTTAGCATAGGGTTTTTTTTTGCAATATGAATGACTGTTGGGATTACCACATATATTCATATTTTTTGTGTGCATGCAGTCCCCCACTTTTACCCAACCCTTTTCCTCCAGATTAACATTACTTGTAACTTATATAAAAAAACATTTCTATATAACAAATAATGTTCAAAATCCAGGTTGATTGATTGATGGGATTTAATTGTTTACGTCCACTCGTCGAGAATATTTCACTCGAATGGAAATGTCAACCATTGGCTGTGAAAGGGCTGCAAAAGTTTAGGCCTATGCATGGTACTTTGGGGCCTTTGAGCAGGGAGGGATCTTTTTCATACCACACTTGCTGTGACACGGGACCTGGGATGTTCTGGTTCCTCATCCGAATGACCGCCCCATTTAGTCGCCTCTTACAACGTGCAAGGGGACACTGGGGACCTATTTTAACTGGACCCACAGGTCAAAAGTCCAGGTTGAAGAAAGCTTGAGCAAAAAAAAAAAATCATTTAATTGCATCATTAATTTCTGCTTTTCTCATTTCCATTTATATAAATGATAAAGACCCTATCCATTTCCCCCATTGTATTTTACAGTAGTGATCTGAAGAACCAATTTGCATGAATTAACACCCAATCTTGTGTTTAACTGGCATGTTGCTACATAGGTATGCTAATTACAAAGTCCTTAAGTAGACTAAGTAGAGGATGTCAGTTCAATAGTTGTTAGGAAAAGTCAATTTGGTCACAAAGACCAGAACAGCAGCAGCTGATGTGTCCATTTGTATGTGAGCCCACAAATCTGTCGCCACTTGTGGCTTTTTTTTGTTTGCTACCTTAGATCAGTTCTGTACAGTGTTTTAATCCATTTAAGTAGGATATATGCACAGTTGCTTTAGCTTAGACAAGACTATTGTGGGGTTTTGTCCAAACTCATATCAGAAAGTACCTAATTTAATTGACAGTTGGCAGTAATGGTTGTTGACTGAGTGTCTGGAAAAACAATGGGTTGTTTGATTACTTGGTGTTAGTCCAGATGGTAGGAACTGTTGTAAATTCCTCATGGTAACACATAGATCTGAATAAATATTTTATTCTAATAAAAATTTATGAGGTGGAGGTGTCACAAAATATTTGAGTCTGCAGATGGCCTATTGTGCATTAATTGGCTTGACATAAGTTGAAACTATTTGTTGTTATATTTAGTTCTGGAAAGTATAAGAGAAAAACAGGACAGAATCAATGTTATATATGATGTTGAAACAGGATTTGGAAACTAATGAGTTGTTTTTGTGATAAATTTATTGTTTGGAGGATGACAGACCTTCTGCTAGAAATTTCATGAATATTTGATGTCATCCACAAGTATATTTGTCATAGGTGTCTCCACAGGTTTTCAACCCCATCTCCATGGCAAGACCTTGTTGGTAGAAGTTTGCTACCATTGGTGGCTATGATAGAAATAGCATTAAATTGCCGTTAATTAATCATTGTCAGCTATTGATTTCAGAATTAAAAAAAGATGATCTGAGTTCTAAAAAAGAGAATAATTGGAATCGAAAAAAGAAAATTTATGACACAACGAGATTGGCTTTTGAAAGCGGTGAACAGTTTTGGGATTGATTAGTTGAGCGATAGGGGTGGATTTATAGTAATTTTATTGTAGTGTGTGATTTCTGCCATTCTTTAATGTACCAGGACTCTCTCAGATAAAACTCTTTTAGCTGTCAGATCCAGTCCTTTTTAATTACCAGGGGAGACAATATGCAAATAAGGATGCCAGCGGTAAAGAGAATTAACAAATGCATGTGCTGTACACTGTGTGCCTGATTTCACTTGCATTAGAGTTCCATTCAAAATCAAGTGACGTGCATTTCAGGTCAAGCATGATGATGTCATATTGTAATTGTGTTCATACTTCCCAGTGTTGTATATGTACATGAAACCGACGACTCTGGCTTACTGATGTAAAACTATTATCTCTTCAACAGTGTCTAAAAAATTCCAGAAGAATTGCTGTATTTACAGCAAGCATAGTGAGTTCTATAGATTTGGATAGAGGAAATTCAAGATACATAAACGATTTAATCCTAACAACCGTCCTTTTCTATCTTTCATTGACCTTAGATAATGTATGTTACATTGGATTAACCGCAATTTTCTGGTACATAGGAAATGATTAGACCTATAAATGTATAATGAAATGTGATATGGATGATAGCTTGAGCAAATTGATAGATAGGTGTGATGTTATATGGTCTTTGTTCGATGTCATAAAAATGGTTAAGCTGTGGATCTATTGGAAAAGGGTTGTTTTGGCAACAAAAAACTAAAACAAAAACAAACAAAAAAATCCCTGTTTAAAATAGGAACCGTTGAGTTTCTAGTTTCAACTCCTTGGCATGTCAGACGATGCAAAATTGACAGCCCCTTTCCCCCTTCCTGCAAAAAGGATTGTTTAGCACACACAAGATGATAATCAAACCATACCACTTACAATGACAAAGAAATTATACTTATGTGAATGAAAATTAATATACAGTTGTGATTTTGACATCAAAAGATCCTGACTTGATTAATTCTGGGTTTATAAATAGGTCTCGATGTTTTCGATCCTTAACAAAAAAAGGGGAGGGTTGGGGAAGGGTCACTACTGGGAAGAAGACTGTTAAAAATCTTAATTATACTCAATAAGTCTATATGGGAATGCTGAAGTATTTAATCATTGTATTAATTAAGGATTCCGTTTTGATTTCCATTTTAGAATTCATTAATTCTGCATGGGGATTTTCAGGATATTGCCTTGCTATTGAACAGAGATTTTTGAAGATGTTTCTTTTTATCCTACTGTGTAATTTTCATTACACTAGTCTAGAGACGAATTCTTTTGAATCTATTGGTAAAGGATGTGTGAGGTGTAAATAAATAGAGAAGGAACATGGGCATGGGAATCCAAACCCACCACCCCCTGAGCTTTAGAAAATGGATACATTATGCATTCTAGTTACAAAATACTAAGTGCTAGTCCCAAGTCCTACATCCCTGAAAAAAATGTNTATGCATTCTAGTTACAAAATACTAAGTGCTGGTCCCAAGTCCTACACCCCTGAAAAAATGCAATGCCATCAACATATTAAATGAATTAATTGTTCCAAGCAAAAAAGGTCTTTAAGATTACAGTATGAACCCTCAAATTGATTGCCATTATACAGCCAATCACAGATGACAACTAAATGGTGATCCTGACGTCTTTCGTTACAAGTCCGCGATAAAGTTCTCCTGTAAAAATTACTGGGTTTTTTTTTTTCATTATGACATATACATTGTTAAGATAAGATAAGTGTCTTGTTTTGCTAGGAATTGCTCAAATGATTTGCTAATTTGATTTCTATTGTCTTTCAGACAAGACGCCAGTCTCTACCAAGCTAACTACATGACCATTGGCTCAGGTGAGTGCTTCATTAACAAATATTCACCATTAGTCACTGCCTGTTGTGAAATATTTACAAAAGATGCATTTTGTACGAAAAGGCCTGATGTTTGCTGACTTTTTGGCATGTTGTTAAAAGTGCAATTGGGATGGAATGTTGCCTCCTAGAGTGCAACCGTTTCATCGTCTTGCTCCGAGGAGGCTTTTTTTTATTCATGGATTGTCTTGTGTTACATCATTCTAAGCACCCTTCTCTGTTTAGAGGAAAAACAAACCCAAAAGTTTTATTGCAACATTAATGAGAAAGCAAATCTACTTTGGTAATTTCGCGGTGTAAAGAAGTCCAAACTGCCATGATCAAATCTCTTGAAAAAGTTATGGAATGCTTCGCAATAAAGATTGAAGAAATATTGTGCGGTAATTACAAAAAAAAATGTGAAAAAGATGCCTCACTTATCTTTCGCATTTTTCAGTCTGGCCTAACATTAAAGGGTCTCAGAGAATTGTATCAATGGGGTGCAATGATGCAATTAATTTTGAAAACTTATTAAAACATATAGTTACATATCCATTGTTTTTTGAATGCATTCATTTAATATCTTTATAAATTGTAACGACGACCATGTCCTCATGAATGTGTTGCAGTCTTGAACAATCTAAATATGAATCTCAATAAATATATTTTTCCGACTGAAATGAAAGTAGAAAGTAAATTATGTAAATTAGTTTCATTTTTGAAAATTTATGAGGATATGAACTGCAATGCTTTTCATGAAGCGCGCTGCAACATGCTTCATACTCTCATTTATTTTCAAAAATGAACAATATGCGAAACACATAGAGAATTTGTGTTTGCGTAGAGTTAACCATTTTGAAAAAGTGAGAGATTCGTTGAAAGTGGTTATCCATACTGTCAGGTTTCATCACAAGATCAAAAGATTTTTTTTGAAAGACCGAACCATTGATTTGTAGCTTGCATGAATCAATGTTGGAGAATTAATTGCTTGTATATATACAAGATATTACAGATTATGTCCCAGAAGTTTTATCAAGGGGATCATTTCAAAAGATTATCAGTAGCAGAAAAATTCCACCATTCATGGCAAATCCTCGTTATCTCTTGTTAAATATTGTAATATTTTTCATGAAAGTAGCTAGGTTTGCAACAGTTCGAGAGAAAATGATTAATTCCCACATGCAATTGTTGAGCTTGGAATCTCTGCTGAAAATGAGAGGGATGCTCTTGTCTCATAAGTGAAAATGATAATTACCACTGATTAGAAAAATTTGTGTCTAGAATCTAGATATCAATTTCCCCTAATTTGCCAAAGATTTTATTCTAATGGGTTTTTTTGGAGGGTAAATGGCCCACAGCATATGAAGAAATACTATGCCTACGGATTTCATATTAAATCTGTATTGTAAGAAGTGCATTGTCCCTCAAATTTTCTTTGGATTTTTTTTGAAAAATCAATAATTCCAGAATGGCAATAGGCTGGGTGCCTGCAGATGTTCCATTGAATACCACTTTACCTGTTGGTTGAAGTGGAAGGGATGCTTTTGCTAATAGGTTTTTTTTTTTCCATCCAAAGCTCTTTAGATAGTGTCCTAATGATTGGAAAATTTATAGAATACCGTAATATCATAGATATAGATTTAGCAACCGCTATAGGGTTCCGTATAGAGCACTCGAAATGAAATATCGGGCTTATTTCCTCGATGATTTGAGAATCAACTCCATCTGGAACGGTTGTGCGAGATACTTGTCGTCTATTATTCCAGATATAATATTGATACAGAATTTTTGATAAGAGAGTGGCTCTCTTTTTTTCCCCCAGCTGCCTAGCGAAACTGTTGAATGTAAAGAAACAAGGATCAATACTATTCCACTTGTTTCAATGACCGTATCTGTTAACCAAACATTTAGTTTGGGAGGCAATTTTTATGTTGTTCCTTCACATTTTTGTTTGTTGAAGAGGCTGGGAGAGATTTAGTTTTGGAAAGTGCCAATACCTGGTGTTTGTATTGGTTGCCACTCAATGAATATAAAATATGGCTTCCTGGACTTTCCTCTGTCAAGAACAAAGTCAAAAATCATTCAGGATTTTTTCAAATAAGTTTTTTTTTTCTCTGGAGGTTGATTGCCATGGAAACCTAGCTGTATACTTGAAATAAAATCAATTGTGACATTGAATTCAAGACAAACAGTTTTACGATTTAGAGTTTGTTGACAAAGATTTGTATTGATGATGCTATTTATAAATTCTTCATATTGGCTTGTGTGAGGTGATGTACACATTATTGTTCAATTTTCAGTATCTCATGATGAGGAGGAAATTTTACGGAGGGGATATTTTGATAATTAGCAAAAATTTGAGCATCAGATCTATCAACAGGATTGCAATGATTTTTCTTGTTATTGGTGTGAGAAAAAGTTTCGCATCTTCCCTCATTTCTTGCGGAATACAAATCATTTAGTGTGAGAAATGTAGGAAAGTCGTCTCATTCCTACGCATTATGACAGAGAAAACTTGTGTCATGGGAAATGGGGGTCTGTAGCAATGGTTCTGTCGTACACGAGAAATTGTGAGACCGGGCATGTTGTCGCTGATTAACTGTCGGGGTTTCTAGCTTGTGCCTGGTCACTATGTTCTCTCCATGGAACAGCCGAACCAGAAATCAATGGCTGATCTAATTGGCAGCATAGAAGTCCCTCGCCCAAATAACTACATAGTCAAACATGCTGCACGAGATGACTGTAACATTGCAATACACAAAAACAATTTTAGTCTTATTACAAGTCTTTGTTAACTTTGATTGGCTGTCAGAGACTGAATGAGTTAAAGAGTGGGATGGGGGAAAAAAATCACAAATAATTGCATTAATTTGCACCAGCATTTTTAAGGTTGCCTGAATCATCATGTATGGACTTAATCACTTAATTTGATGGGGGTATAAATTTTATTGGGGTTCCAGAAGAAATGGCATGTTGGGGTCTCGATTTCATGGTTCAAGTAATGTTGTTTGGTATAGTTCATGTTCTTCTGTTCTGTGTGTGTCTATACAACCATACAGTGCAAATAAGACTCCCATGACTGTAGTGTAGTATTTGAACAGCAACATGGTTTCTGCTCATAGCATATACTTGTGTGTGTTAGTATCACAATAGGGGTAAAATGCTATAAATGGAAAATGGAAGAGTGCATGTACAATGATATTCTAAAATCTAAAACTCTAAAATTGACTTCATTAATTCAGATTTGATAAAAATTGTAAGTGAGGGGAGTGGGGGGGGGATTAAAATCTCAGCACAATTCAAACTCAATCATGGCTTACATATGTCAACCTTCTTAGTTTTAACAAGGCAGTATAAAATTAAGACAAGAAATATGTTACCGATATATTAATTTTTTGTTTACGGTTTGAAAGGAAGTCGGCCATTTATAATGATGATATATTTTCCCTCCTTAACCTTAGTTCCTCCAATTGAACAAAACAATGGAATGGTACAATCAGACCTAAGGAAATATGGCTCTGCGACTTCCTATGTCAAGATTTTCAACTGACAATTATACATATACTCAGACAATGTAGAAAAACGATCTTAGTGGGGAGGGAATCTGGTCGCAGAAAGTAATACTTTGTCAGCAGAAATGCATTCCTTATCAATTAAAACATCTTCAGCATTTTTAATCAGCACAGTATTTTTATGGGTGAATGTTTGAGTCATAAATGTCGCATGTAGAGATATGTTTTATTGCATCATATTTAAATTTTTTGATGGTGATGTGATCATTTTTTTTTCTTTCCGACAGGTTTTTGTTGTATACCCCTAACAACCACTAGAGGTAGACATTGTTAAATGCATGCATGTTTTATCATCTTGCTTTGGATTGGCTTGTAGCAGCTAGCTATTCCTGCATATTATGCTAAATACCAGGGTATATACTGGNTAGCAGCTAGCTATTCCTGCATATTATGCTAGATGCCAGGGTATATACTGTACTGAAAGTTCAAGTTGTTAATTCAGACTGTGATATTTTGCATGAATTCCAAAGAAGATATGTATTGCATATGATGTAACTTCATGGATAAAAGTGAAAATGTTATTGGATGCCTGATAGTAGAATTTACTGCATAAATTAGCATTTCTTGCTTTTATTTCTGAAAATATCATATAGCCGGGAGATAGGTTACTATTGTGTGACGCTGAAAGCTTACGTGAGATTGACAGATATATTTCTGCAAAACGTAATGCAACTAATCTACATAGTTTTAAATTACTATTTACAGAAAAGTGTTTGAATTGTTGCTTAATCGATGACTGTGCCATACATATTGGATATTGGAGCTGTTAAGATGTAGCTAACAAGTCGTAACAGCCTAAAAGAATTATCATGACAAACACATTTTTAGTAAGGAAAAGTTGTCGGCTTTCCGTGAAAAGTGACGATGTGATGCGGGCTTATCTGCTCGCTAACTTAGATGTATGTCGCACATTTTCACCATTCGAACACCCTTCCCTCATCAAGACCTGCTAAGGTTACATTTTAATGTAACATTTAATCCGGTTAACTTAATGTATCCCCTTGAACAGAACCAAGGGACGTGTGGACAATCTAGTGGTGACAGGCTGTAACAACAAGTTTTCGTATTCTGTATTTGATTTCCTAGCAACAGTTGACAGGAGAATGTTTGATTAGGTAATCTGAAGACTCTTAAATTCTTGAGTAATTCTGGAGCTTGCTTTGGAAAGCGTTAATTTGGAATCTTCAGAGAGTTTTACCATCAAGAAGCTGTGCATTAATCATTCCGGGAAAAAGTGTGACACTTTGTTCTCCTAGTTTCTTTTTAGTCTGTAATGAATATGATGCTTAGAGTGAAATTATCCATCTATTCATTCTTTCTCTTTGTTGCGTATAGTGTAACCTTGGAGATAAAAAGTTTAAAAATCCATTTCAAATAAAATTGTTGACGAAGATGAAAATGCCTTATGTTGGTTTAGAAAATAAAAATTTTTGTTTCATTTTCAGATGATGGAGAGAAATTGAAGAAAACGTCATCTTTGGGACGTTTTTTTAGGAACATGGGCATCAGACGATCGGGAAAGAAAACTCAATACAAACCTCATGATGGTAAATAGCATAATATTTAAAAACACTTTTCGAATGAGGCCCAAATTAGAGACTTTTAAAAATCTGTTTTCTATGTGAAAAATGTTTGAGAAATTGGAAGTTCGATGATAGACACGACCATAACTTTTCTTCAAGTTTTACAACAAATGAGCTTGTCTGGTGAATAGATAAATGGACAACTGTGGTAGCTAGGTGATAAATCTGTGTGTAAGCCTGGCTTATCTATCTGTAATTACAGGTGATTTATGTGCTACAGATATCACCATGAGCGATGAAGACAGAAAGGCATTGATGATGATGGTCAAGGATGGAGCCTTGACAACGGAACAAGCCATGGGCATGGTGAGTAAAGGGACCCTCCTGTCTTTCCTATCATTATTCATTCCTGATTTCTGATTTTTTTTATTTTTTTTTGCACTGCATTCCATTTTCCTTGAACTTTAAATTGAAGAAAATAAAAATTTATTTCACGAGTCTGTTCAGAACCATTTGACTAAGGGAATTTGCTTTGACAGTGCCTGGGTCCAATTATGATAAATAATGGCACCAGTCTGAAGTTTGAGATTTTCTATCCAAGTTTGTGTGTGGACTCCTTCAATATTCCTCAAGTTATCTCAAATGACATCTTCACCTACAAGTGGTTAAGTGAAGAAAAAAAAATCTCCATTTGATTGCTGACTCATTTTTCAAACCATCAGAAGAAAAATGCATATACACACTTGTACGAGCAGTTTGAAGAAATTTATCACTCTTGCAACAGATTGCTTTCCTCTGTAGATACCACAGGTTGTCAATAGGACCCATGTCTCTGATTCAAATCTATAAGAGTTATGGGGTTGTTGACAATGAAAAGGAAAAACTGAAACAAGTCAGATGAAGTTTGTGAAACAGCTGTGAGTCTGAATTCAGGGACAGAAAAGCTTAGAAAAACTTCAAGTGGACAATAAAACGGGAGCCATTAAGTCTTACTGGANTGTGAGTCTGAATTCAGGGACAGAAAAGCTTTAGGAAACTTCAAGTGGACAATAAAACCGGAGCCATTAAGTCTTACTGGAATTCTGAGTCATGTGTCACCCGTGGTAACATTTACCACATAAATCAGACGGACTGAGCTCGTAGAAAAATAGAAACGTCTGGGAGACAGACATGACGGTTGAGATTGAGACTCGCTGTCCTGTTAATAATACAAAGTACATAAAGAATGGCCGGTCTTAGATTACCGGCGAGTGTCCTCGGGATTATGGGCTGGAGAGTTCCCATCAGAATAATGGCAGACAGTGGTGTTTGAATCAGTGTCTCAAGTCCGACCAATGGGGTGCGGGAATTAAAGGATTTCCATATTTGATTTACTCTCTCGATGATATCGAGAGTATAATTCAGATTGGAAAAACGTACGTAGATATATATTGATGTAAGGCGTAGGAATCACAACTCATTAAAGACAATAAAAGGAGAAATGAGAGAGGGAAACTGGAAATGAAACAGTTCATTTACTGTCAGAATAACATGGACTTGTCGGAGATTTATCTTTTTAATTAAAAACACACGTCTTGGCGTACAATCGGACAGATTGGAGTCATACGAGCCATTGTCATTCGTTCTGCAGACTTGATCTGTAAAACACGAAACATCCACTTTGAATTTAGTCGTTTGATGTTGAATGCGAGTTCAAAATATTAATTAGATTTAAGTATTTCCTGCTTTTTGAAATAAACAATTACATCATGTATTGTAAATGAACAAAGGAATTATGAAAGGGAGCCTTTATTCCGTTCCAGCAGGTTGGTTTTTTTTTGTGTGCGTGTACCAGTTTCAGCTCATGAATGAGAGAAAAGCCGGTAACCTTGTAAGCCATGTTGTGATGTTTTATGACATGCTGCTAATAATATATTTTGAAAATGTTGTCTACAGGATATAAACACTGCGGGTAAATGTTAGACGCGATCACGGTGATGATTATGTGTGAACAATTTTTTTTTTTGGGACCAGTTGCTAAACTCCTGACGTTTACCTGTTGATGGGTATGAATGAATTAGTGGGAATATCATTCTGTTAAGCACACAACAATATCCCTCATAGGCAAGCTGGTTTTTCATCAAAGAAAATACGATTAAAAAGAATATAGCAGTGCCTTTCCTGACTGTATAGATTTGTGTGTTATTATGGCAGAATAAAGACCACCATTTCTTGACATTTACCACATGTATAACACACAGAAAGTGTGAGAAAACAAGTGTTACAGCAGTAAACACGGCCTGAACCGACCTAACCTCTTGTGTCTCGCTAAGCAGTGCATTGTCAGAGTTTTATTATTGTTGCTTGGTATTCCCCTTCTATCAGATTACTGTTAAAATGGCATTCTTCTTC
>CAJDSM010030166.1:0-15578 GCA_903981925.1 Ostrea lurida
TATCTTGCTAGATGACTATCTCATAATGTTGATATTGTACTAGATGAATATTTTGTATTTCGTAATTATGAATTTACCAGGATACTAATCAGCTTTCGAAAATAAGTCACTACTTACAAATCCTGTGATAGTTTTGATTTCATTTTCGGTAGAAATTTGGCAGCACTGAGTCATTTGAGAGGTTGCATCCCACTCCGTCCGGAGAGGAGAATTACATCGCTCTGCATCCGTCCCCACCATCGGAAGTGAAATTTGACAATCCCATGTACAGCGTCAAGGAAAGTCTCGCAGACGGCGACTCCTAATTAACGGAAAAACACTGTGGCTGCAGATTCTTTTCATTTTCATCACCTTTGATCAGCTTTAGTTACAGCTAGAAACCAAAAATAAAAATAAACTGGTTTATTAAAAAAAGTAGAGTAGTTGTGTTTGCAGGTGAAAATAATATGTCATAAGATAACCGAGTGGTAAATTGTAAATTATATTTTATTTCTTTTTTTTTTCGTATTTTATCATCGATACCATTAATGAATTATCTACAAATGTTGTTGTGTTGTCATGACAAACAAGTCCGGTATTTCGCGCACGTATTGTACAGTTATTCTGTGTTATAAATTCTATATTTTATTTGTGGTGCCTTTATTTTTGACAATATAACCATGTTTGTTCTTTTTTTAGGATGCAATAAATCATGAAATTATAAGTTTCTCGTGTCAGTGTTTACATTATTTTCCCACCCACATAATTCATAGGAATCTGTAATTTATAGTAACCGTTGGGTAACAAGTAATACACGTGTCATCGTTTCTTGGCCGTTAATTTTACACAATTAAAAGTTTTAAATAATGCTCTGTCACTTACATGTAAAACATGACACTGATTTGTACATTGAAGATATGTATCTTAACTGTAAAAGAAATCGAACATACGTCCCCCACGGCTTAGCAATCATTGCACAAACTCTTTGCCAGAGAGTATGGTTTCCAAAAGATTAAATTTTTAATAGAGAATTGATTGAGAAGTGAAGTTGCAGAGCTATACGAAATGGAGGATTTGTTGAATCAGCTGAAAAACGAAATGGTAAGAAATCCTTGTATTACTCACTTAACTAGCCCAGCAGTATATCACCTATCTCTTATTGAAAGTATATAACTATAGCCCAGTAATAAGATATCCTATCTGTTATTGAAAGTATATAACAATAGCCAAGTGGTTAATTCACCTATCCAGTAATGTAAAGGTACCGGGTATGATTTCCAATTGATCCAAAGATTTTTATCTTTTTCTTTGCTTCAATAACTAAGTTACGTCTATAAATATACTAGTATACAACCTTTTCTAGTTCACAAGAGCTCAGACATTACAATTTTACTTGCTAGAATCAAAAACCATCGAAATATGCGAACTCTTAAAAAGACAAGGTAATATTCCCCTATTTTGTTTTTGTAGAAAACAAGAAAGGATGCAAGTGATTTATATCTGAAATTTCAAGAAAAATCTTATTTATTAGACTCGTCGCTTATGTTCTTAACAAGCGACGCCTTCCTGTGCGACTTGCTTTTATCTATCTTCTATATTTGATCAAATATGCGTTCATTAACATTACAGTAATTATTTCTAAGAATCTATTCTGGTTTAGAAGCACGTGTGTATATTTTATATTCAATTTTAAAGCAAATTCAAGTTTATAAATAAATTGTTTGTGTGACCCAATAGAAACACTATTACATGTAGTTTTCCTGACCAGGTACTCTATATAAAATGGCGAAGTAACAAAGTATTAAACGTAATCATAGTCCCAAAAAACATATACAAAATCGAGTGTAGGGCAACACGGACCTCCGACAAAAGCGAAGGTCGGATCAGGTGTCATGGAGGAGTAAGCATCCTCTGCTGACCGGTCACACCCGCCGTGAGCCCGTAGTCGAAACAAAGTAAACGGGGTTACCCTTCGTCAAATCTAGTACGAAAATGACAGTCTAACAAAGGGTATAAAACAAGTCAGTATTTGACTGTATTTCACAAAAGTTTAATCAATTGGAAGTAAGTTTCAGAGGTTCGTACCTTGTGATTAGAAAAAGAAACCTGTTAGCAAAATGAATAGTTTGAGGGTCAGTGAAAAGGGGGGTAAGAAAGAATATACACGGTTAAGTCTTGTTTTCCAAAATAAGTAACTTTTATACTAGATGGAGAGTTACACATGTTATTTGATAGGGTTGTTCCCAATTCAAACCACTCAAATGATATGAAAATGCCGAAATGTACATTCCGTCGCCGCTCATTCTCAATTCGGAACGTGTAACTTTCGATCATCAATTTCCCCTCCTGACAAGATGAAGTCTTCTGTTTACTTCATTTTCACATTCAGCCCTTTAAGTTCGTTTGCTCTCGAGCTTTTCCTCCTATCCTGTTTACCTAGCGACTGTTAATAAAACATCTGTCTTTGCGTTTTTGTACAGGTAAAATTACACAGAAAAGTAACACTGTATTAGCAAAATAAAGCAAATATTTGAAGAGGAAAATGAACATTTAATCCCGAGATTGTATTTACAAAATCATTTTCTACCCCCGAACTTTTAGAATTTCACCTATATATCTTAAAATCGGCTTATGGATTTATAATTTATCGTGCAAATTGAATAGGTCATATCTAGGTGGATTTGGTTAAAAAGAATAGTTTTATAATGTATGTAACTGGAAATAAAATGGTTACCATGCGAATCAAATATTCTGTCACTATGACGATTTATTTGGAAGTCTTGAGTTAAACCTTTGTAAATATTTGCTCAGGTTTTCAGCGTTATTGTAAAATTTGTACCTGTAAAATTACCCATTCCGCTGGTGTTAAACTCATAGTAATGAATTCTCAGTTGTGTTGAAATGCAATAGCGATATCAAAATACAAATGGGGCAAATTTTGTATGAATTCTAAAGAAGATGACCAACTTCATGATGAACTTCTCCATACATTGACATCAGAATACAAGTGTGACGTGGACAGTCATAATGCAATCAATTACTACCAAATTATTTGATGGGATTAGTCTTATCAATTAATATCTGATCTTCTTCTTTCATCTTGCGTCGACTCAATATAGTATCGATTGAAACTCTTTGAAGTATGATCCTTTTATCTAATATGGAAGAAAGGTTTAAATTTAATGAAAACAGTCGTGGGAAATTTATCCTTTTCATGTATGTGTTAGGATCACCTTCGGATTTTAATTTATTTTTATTTAAACCAAAAAAAACCGTTGTATCTTCTTAATTCGTAGATACTAAGACCTCAGGTGCTTAAAATACATATAAGTTGAAAAAATGGGTACAGTTCAATACACATCACAGCATGGCCGTAGGTGACCATGTGTCATCATTTCCTAATGGACGTGAAAATACGACATCTTTACGCTGATTTAATGGAGATTATAGCACTTACTCACACCATTCAATAAAGCGTGACATCATGGTGTTGAATATCAAGACAGTGATCATCTTTCGAATCATATTTCGGAACAACTGTGTAGATTTCACCGGCAGAACTTAACGTCTGCTTCGGTTGGGTCAAGTTCCCGGGCGTCGCTGCGTTCCAGCGAAATCAAGTTACAGGTGCACCAGATGTTACCAATATTATGACTTCACTAACGCAGAAATTATAAATAAAGCACAACAAAGCTCCTGTGAACATATTTCCTGACTGTATTCTTTCCGCTTGACTCTGATAGCGAAACCAGCTGCATATGGTTGAAGCAACTTGTGTGTTTTACCCAAAAAGCAAATTGATACCATTGTGAGTATTGTTAAAAATTCTTTATACAGAGAAAAATATCATTCAGGTTTTCGCGCTCGCTATTTTTTCTTCTTTCATAAATAGTTATCTGACAAATATTGGCATTGCAATATTTGAACCTGTTGGTGACGATCCCAGTTTTGAGATAGCCAAAATTATATTATACACATAAATCGCATAGACCTTTTATGCAAGATTGCTTACGGATTCAATTCGGACAAATTTAAAAGCTTCTATGTGATATACGAACCAGCGATTAAAGCATCAGATTGAATTTTAAAGGTTTTCTATTTTAAATGGATCGGGTTCGTTTGCCCATCTTACCCGACCAGCCGTAATGTCGATCTTTGTACGCGTACACTGCGGGTGTCTTGTCCTGGTACCAAAAACCACAGACTTCCTCACTGGTGACGCATGGAATAACGTTCATCTTAAATGTTCTCCATTCACTCTTTACAACGCAAGAAGATATTCCATTCATTATTTCAGCATTAAAATACCAAGTATACTTAGAAGGTTTCGGGGAAAAAATACTTCGGAGTAGTTTTGACTTGTTGCAAAGACACGGAAACAATTTTGAAATTTATTATGATGTTAAACTGCATAAATAGTACAAAGTTAAGCTACAATTTGCATATAGTCACGAGCATGTCGTGCCTTTCCGGAAAACATACAGCCTCGATTTGAATGGTTACATTTGCAGATTAGCCGGAAGTGGTATAGCCGTCAAGTGAACTTCAAAATGCATAGTGTACTAGGTGAACAATAAATCAGTTCAGACAGAACATCACAATAATCGTTCACATTAAATTGATTTGTTCACACATTTGTTATAAATGGTAAATTGATACTGGTTGCGTCCATATTTTATTGCACTTGTGTGGTGTTTTAAGAGATCGCATTTCATGTCAGATTAATTAAGATGTAAAATGAGATGTTATAACAAGGCCCGAATAATGCAGGTAGTTATGTATTCGATTTCATCGAGAAAATTGAACTATTATATGGAGTTTAATATTTTCCTATTTGTGAATGTTTCTGTGGGCATAAATCATTTTAGTTTTAGATAAAAGGGTGTAAATCCTTCTAAAGTTCCTTTTCAATCAGGTTTACATTCAATTCATTTCAATTTCAAATGTTTAAGTGCTCGAACGAGACATAGCCTTGGAAATAAAATCTTCAATTTAAAAACCTGGAAATGATCATTGAAAGGTAAATCTTAGCGTCTATCCCCCAATGCCCTGTGTATCGTCCTTTCAGATTATTCTCTATTAGGCGACAAAGCTCTCGCTAATTCCCCAACTTAAGATAAACAGAACACACCTTCTTACCGATCTCTCGCGGACGAGACAGGTATGAGATTTCAGTGAAGTCTTTGTCGGGACAGAAACCTCGATAGAAGTCCCGGATCATTGGGTTTCTCTTAGAGCTTGATACATCGCTACGTTGGGGTAGCACCTTGCGTGGTTCAGTCCTTCTGAAAAGGTGTGCATTCACGCCGTGTTAAATTGCTCGATGAAACGCCGGGCTGCACCTAAATCTGATTTCGGGGTGCATGGTCTCTCTTCATCATGGACTTAATTGATAGGTAAGCTGTGTTCGTATTTTTCAATTTATCTTACAATTCTGCAATTTTTCGGTCCATAACTTTTGGCATATTTGTTTTTGTTTATGCAATGAACGTGCGTTATGTTTTTATCAGATTGTCAACCCATGTATGATTTTGAAAATCGTGTCAAATTTGCTTTTTTATTCTCATGTTGGTGTTGCAAATGCATATTTTAAGATGTTTTAAAAAGGCATTGGGATAAGACATTGCCTGATACGCCCGCTAATCATCCGGGAAATCAGCTTCATTTCAACAGGTGGAAATTGATTCTTAAGTGCGAATCTTTTAGTGAAATAATGGTTTTCAGCAATTTAATTTTTACATTAAAACATCACATGTATCAGTGAAAGATGTTCTTGTTCAAGGCTGTTCCGTGTAATTTTTTACTCCGTTGTTAAAAAAAACTGTTTTTATATTAAGAAGTGAAATTAATCTTTTTAACAGATGCATTTGATAAAAGAAATGCATGGTTGCTCACCAGAGCATTTTAATGTGACAAACTGTCCTCAGTTTGCATTGAGGACACATAAAGCTACCGGAGAATATTTCAACACTTGTCTACCTTCGCGATACTTTACGAGCTTGTTCGTCATTTTGACGGTAGTACAGTAATTTTGAAACTGTATCACATTCCTCTTTTCTTTGAAGATTCTGGCAGTATTTGCTTTCTGTTTGGAATTTCCCGGTGATAAGCAAATTTTCCGGCGTTTATTGTGCGTGCTATATATTAAACAGCCTTCGCTGAACAAAAATTTCACTCTCAATTTACGTTCACTGATGTGTATCTCTGTATGAACAAATTCGCATAAAAATTACAACCTAGGTTTGTTTGTACAAAAATTGTCATTTGTGAGTTTTTTGTATTCGAACTAATTATGCCATTGAAGTGAAGAAAATATTATAATTTAGGTAAGGTGTTCTAAATTTATCTAAGTCTGTATCTAATGGAAGATTTTGCCTATTGAGTTAGATACCTAATTACGAACCTTTGTCCAAAAATCGTCGGTGATTACTGCGTTTAAGAGGTCCTCATCTGTTGTACTGTTGGAATTGCATTGAATTCTTTATCAGGTTCAGTTTCTTAATACTTAAAAAATGATCATTAATCATTTACACTTGTAAACGAAATTGCATTCTAGCATAAGATAATTATATACATTCAGAATCTAAATATATAAATTTGGTTAACTGTGCGTATGCTTCAGCGAGCCCAATTTCTGTGATAATGTACTTAGCAGATTATTATGTGGCAGTGTGGGCGTCCAGCACCGAGTGCCCTATATACAGAGTTCACTGTCCATTTCGTCCATATCTTTTTTTTTTTTTACTCTCATGATAGGAAGGTGTTACATGTTTATATCGGATTGATTTCGCGACCATTGTGACGCGGTGTAACCTTATTACTCCGCGTTGCGTGAGGTTTGACCCTGCGGTCAGCCGTCACTGAAGACGTCACTCTATTTCCCATTTGTGTCAATTTGTTTCCTCTTTTCGTGTCAGTGTACATTTTCGAAAATTTTCTCTTTTGAAATATATAAACCCAATAGACTTTGTTACATTTTTGCATGCGATCTGATCGGGTTCGGTATCCTTTGTTACAGAATCAGTAACCCTTATTGGCAAGTGCAAATACAAGGGTTTCCCATGTTACTATATAACGGCTAAGATAACAATCTATATGGTGTATTTTTTCCATCTGTAATGCGGTTGGTTGTTTACCCCGTGGGTACCATGAGAACAACACTACGCTTTAGCAGAAATATACTATCTTTTAGATCTGCTTTGACTGATTTTGCAATTGTGTAGTCTTCCCTTAGGATTCACGTGTGAATTTATCATAACAGATTTTTTTTTCTTTAGTGGCTCTGCTGTACAGATACACTAGTAGCTACAGTAACCTTTTTGTTCCTTCTTACTTTCTTAAAAATGACTTGCAAGCATGTATGAAGTGCAACAATCTCACTTTTTCTGTAACACTTTACATAGATTAAGAATCCCAGCTTCTTTAATGGAGAGTCGTTTTTTTGGCCTGGGTTTTTTTATATACAGAGGAATACAGAGGCATTTGTTTATCAAATTTTTGTGTTTCTACAATGTCTTTGAATCACGTACAAAGAAACACCTCTCATTCGTCTGACATACCTGTGCACTACATATTTGAATCAACCAGATTTTGAATAAGAGGAAAATTTAAAAATTTTCACCATCTCAATTCTTATGAATTACTATCGTACTCGGGACTTGTGAGAACATTCTTTTAGATAAATCTCTGTTAGAGTATTGATCGAATAATCGGAATTAATAGAAGAATTAGATAACCAATCCATAGCTATAACGAGGTCTGTGTTGTAGATAAGGACGAATTCTTGTGTTGAAAACGTCATGAGAGAAACTTCGAGGCATGGGTTTCTGGGGCTTGTCTTGCCTCGAGTTTTGAGAATACACCTTGATAAATCTGAAGCAAAGCAAAAGAGGATATATCTCAAAGTCAATATTTTTATCGGTTTAAGGGAGTCTGCTAATACCTTGGCAAACACAGCCATGTCAATTACAAAATTGCATGTTCATGGAGAAAGTCACTCGAACAGGAATCTGGATGACGTCATCGGTGATTTCGTGTAGGTTTTCTTGGCGATCTACCTTGACAGGGATTACTTTGGGACACACGAGTTTATGAATAGAGTAAATACATTAAAATTATAGGAAATCTGTCAACAGAAATCCATAATCAGTTATTGAAGAGGCATTCTTTCTGTCATCATTCTTAAAAATCACGTGGAGTTCCCTAAACAAAGGCTCGTGCTGCATTTTTTTTTTCTACTTCAGAAACCACGCAATAACATTGTTTACTTACTATATAGGTTTGAATCATAAAACAATATTTACGAAATGAAATGAATTTGGTTGTATGTATCGAGGCCATACTTTGTCAGCTTTTGTCCTGATTATTCTATAAACGTGTTTTTGTGAAATTATCATCAAAATTATGTTTTACATTCAATTCTTAGGTTTCTGTTGATTGATACAATTTGGCGGACATTGTTTGCTTGTCACTTCACAATCTATTAGCGTTCTACTTGAAAATGTTTTACTACAAAACACCTTAATCCCTCATCCATCAATCATGTCATAACGTGTTATTAAATAAATATTTTTTTGAAAATTAATATTTCACACAATAATTTCCGTGTCCTCATAACCACCTTGCCACGTCCTCTGTGAAGCATTCACCCCAAAGTTACAAACCTGAACATCTGTACACCAGACTCTCATAAAACAAACCATTAATCAACCTGTTCTTCAATGAAAAATGTCTACTTTCATACGAATCCAAAAAAAGAGAGCAATTCTCGGTAAATCTTCCACATTTTTTGCAATACTCGTCAATCATGTTTTTAAACAAAACCTGTCTAGATTAAGAAAAACAAACGGCATTCTCCCTATGTATGTCCACAACCCTGAAGCTAGGTCCTTCCTCATCAGAGAGGGTCAGGATGGTCAGAATATCATGACGAGTCCGGGAGCGTTCGATTCTACTGACAAGAGATCCGTCAATCACGGGTCAGTTTGTCAAATCGACCGCGGACTGTGTCGCGCGTCTTGCGGTTAATTAATAATAACCTCCGTAGGTATATGCATGAAAATTCAATCGTCCTTGTGACATAGCTGTACTATGAATAAGACTGCTGTCATTCAAGGAAGTTTGACTGGGAGTGGTGCCCTTGTCTTTCTGTACGGTGTACATATCTGAGTTTCAAGGTAAATGATAACACCTACCAATATAGCTCTATACTAGTATTTTAAGTCAAAGTATTTCTTTGTTAAGTTTTTATCCAAGCATTTCTATGTATATAGCGTACCATATTAAACGTTCGATGCAATCGTATGGCATTTCTAAGAGGGCATTTTGTTCTCTTAACTTAATATTCTGTTGAACTGAATTATGTCAAAGACTTTGAGCAAAAAGGATCAAATACCATGAAGCGAAAAGTGTACTTTAAGTAGGGAACCAAACCCAATTCATCAAAAACGAGGAGAAAAAAGAAATCCTTCTCAAAACTTCAATAAGTCTAGCTTGGCTGACCCAGACTAGACACCATAAACGGAATTCAATACTGTCACGAACTATTACTCCTCTCTAAATCCTCACAAGATTTTGTGCTGTTTTCATTATCAAATCCCATTCAGGGGTTCGTCTTTTCAAATCTTTTATAAAGAGTGAAAATCACCCTTTTTTGGAGGGATTCGTAATCCTTCATAAAATTCGCAATCTACTTCTTCATTTTCATAAGTGATTATTCCTTCTCAATACATGTGATTTACATATGGACGAGTGTTTGTTTAATTAACAACCTGTTCCAGACCCTACCTGATACACAGTTTTTAAAATTGCTTTCCATGTGGTTTCGTTCTTTATTGTGACGTGCTATAAGTCTCAACCAGTGAAAACTTAATAAGATATCTAAATATCTGCGGGTGGTGTTTATGAAGTAAAGTCTTTAAAACGCTTGTTGACACTGCAAATATTCCTTGTAAACATTTCACTTTTGGGATAACTCGATTAAGATTCTGACAATGTCACGTGACATAGTACCAATGAATAGCACAGCCTTTTAGGGAAACGAGTTTTTATTATTCTCCTGTTTGGATTCAGAATCAATTGACTTAAACGCATGAACATGGACTAAATAAATATTGTTAATTAGAGGTTAAATATAACAGTTTTGTTTGCTCGCTGCAAGCTCTCTGTGCCCTGTAGAAAGACGTTTTCTGGTCGAATACAACTTTAGGATAAGTCAGTCGTTTTCCCCTTTTCATATTCAATTGATGCCAAACTGAACTACATGAATCCATGGTATCTACCACATTGTTAATTTTCTGCACATGTTTATGGCAGTCGCGATATTGTGAGAAAACAAATACATTGTAGTACATTGGATAATGCCATGGTATTAATGTTCATGGTATTTATGTATAATCAATGGGATGTTTAATAAGTATATGTAAGCATAAAGGAGCATAGTATACATACTTATATAAACACAACAAAGAGTAGATTATGTTAATTGATAAGACCGCACACATCTTACTGGCAAAGTAAATGCATTGCTCATATCTAAATTTTTAAGTCAACCATAAGCGTTTTCACAATGTCAAAGAAAATTGTCAATGTATCCTATATGATATGATAATCAATCATCATCATTATCATCATTATCATGGTGAATGTGCTTTTGTCGTCGGATTGGCGTAATCGCACAAAATAAAATGTAATTACATGCATTTAGTTTCCTTCATACCTTTGCATACAGGTATTTAGAGAAACACATGGTGGTGCATAACGTCTTTAGTGACAAAGTTATGGCCATTATGTCAGAAATTGATTTAAATCATTTGTCATATTTGTAATCTTCGTGCGAAAACTTTTTTTAAAAGACAGAAAAAGAAGAAAGAAAATAAGGCTTTACTGGGGGAAGTAAAAGAACCCGACCTTCTCATTTGATGATGTGTTTAATCTATCGCCTTATCATATACATTGTTTGTGAAGAATCACAATATTCAAAGGCTAATTGTTTTTACTGCAAAATCTGTAGTTTTTATTCCGCTGTTAAAAGAGGTTTTAAAAACATCTACTAAACCTTATTTTCTATGATGGCCCATCGCTGAGGCGAGACCCTTCTTTCTTTGTTCAAGAGAATACAACGCACTCATGCAAGACCTTAGCGATACCTATCTTTGCGTTGCGTTATTTGCCTGAGTCAATGCAGAAATTCTCGTCGTAGGCGACTCTCGTCTCATCCTTAGCCTTTTAATGCTTCATTCACGAATCAAAATTCATGAGATTGGGATGTCTTTCTATTTTTTATATGTTCTGAAGAAGAAATCTGCATTTTTATGTCTTGAAAGTGGAGAGAGAAATATGCTTTGATAGTGGATATTTTACCGTGTTTTGAGAATTTTCGGCTTAAATGTTATCATGAGGATACGTTTACAAACAGGTATGTTGTGACTTGGTGAGCGTAAATTACCCTTATTTAGTTACAGGTACATCTAGAATGAAAACAGAAATAGACTGCTGTTGGATATTTACACCATAAAAGTCTAATTTAACTTTATTATATAAGTACAGTGCTTTTTTTAATGCAGATGAAGCTTAACATGTACTAATTGAAATCAAACAGAACGTGCAAATTATGTTGACAATGAATCCATAGTGGTTATGGCAGAGAAGATTTCTATATACATTTTGCCGATTGTAAATAGTAAAATTCTGTTTTGATATTTTGATAATATACGTTCGCATTATATTCATGAATAAGATTGATGCATATGTATTGCATGTGCTTTTGCAAGAAATATGGAAGTGCATTGAAACCACGTGCGTGATGAATTTCGTTTATCACCGCAAGCCATAAATTTTCAGCATGGTCAAAACGACAGGTGGTCATTTATCAAGTATATCATTACATATTTCTGCCGCTTCACCAAATACTAGACCCATAAAAGTCCAGATTGTTTTCCAATAAATTTACTTCTCATTTTAATAAGACGATAAAATTTGAAACAATTACCATATATATCCTATATTTTACTAGAAGGCAGTTACCTTTAAGGATTTGATTAATATGTAAAGATATAAACATATATTTGCATGTTAGTAGGGGGGAGTACGAATTGTTTATTCAAAACTCTGGTGATAGAATTCATAAGTAAGTTATCATATACCCTAAAGGTTTTTTTTAAAAACAGACACAGTTGAACCTGGTTTTTATTAACTTTTTACATTTTTTATTATGAAATTCGATCAATTCAGTGTAATGTAATTCAATCTTATTAAACCATCAAAAAATATTGGTACATGTCAAATGTAATAACCTTAGTATTATGAATGTATTGAACAAAAATAGCAATCGATCAATGACTTGATTTGAATACTTTCACACAACAGGTACATGCAATATAAATAGTGGCGTATTTATTGAAGATAATGTGTCCCGTTGATAACACTTTGTTTATAGATTTTAATAATTCATTTAATTAGATAGTAATCATGATAAATGATACACGTATCTTTAATAAAAACAAAATGATAGTGTATCAATTTTTGTTGGTACTTGATAACATCTAGATCCCCATTATCGATTTTATTAAAAAAAAAAATTATCATGTGTGATTTTCACGGACTTGGCCCCGTATAGGAGTAGGCAGTGTCAATTTGACAAAGTTAGCAACTTTATAACAAAATAGGCTCTTTTGTAGTGAAGGTAAGTTTGGTCTGCATATCTACTTACCTCCGTCTAGGGATACGCAGGTATTCAAACGAACCTATACTGACAATTAGTCGGTAATTACAGGGCAAAGGATAGCGCTCACGATTCGATTTTTGACTAAAATAACCCAGTATCATTCTGATATTAAGAAATATCTTTGCGATCAAAGTTTACATAATCTGGTGACAAAAGAATTTGGAAATAGCGGGTCGTTTCCTTCCCCCACTCTATTAAATGATAAATTGATATCTCAATAGCGCGGATTCGCACAGCAGTTTTGAAAGAAACCAGTAAAAAATATGTCTCGTTATGAAGAGGCAATTATGTTCTGATATTTCAGACGTACAATAAAAAATACATTTTAAAAAATACGAATAGCTGCCTGAAAAGAAAATTACACACTCGAACTAGAAATTAGAAAAAAGTGCCCATTTTATTAAAGAAATTGTCGACGGGTTGCAAAGGGTTTTTTAATAAAGAGTGAAACTCGAGGCGTGGATTTTAAATGATGTTGATAGGAGATTTTTTTTTCTATCCTAATATCAAATGCATAGGACACTTCCAGGTGAGGAATAAGTACATTTTTGCGGTTTAACACCGAAGAGAAAGTTTTTAGTGCAAACAACACTGAGGGTCCGTCTATTGTCCGCGCAGGAGGTCGCAGGACCATTATGAGATATTATGTAGGGTTTGTGTTTACTTGGGAGTTAGGATCTCACGTTTAGTCGGCAGAGTTTGTCTAAATGAACCCTGTTACCTTGTACTTAAATCAGCAAACAGTCTCAGGTAGAAATCTGATCGGGATCGGGGCACACTCACTGAGGTTTGCATATGTGATGCACCTGCACCGTAAACATACTGCACGCTTCGTGAATTATTGTAGAGCATGATATTCCATATATTATTGAAGGAAANTGGCACACTCACTGTGGTTTGCATATGTGATGCACCTGCACCGCAAACATACTGCACGCTTCGTGGATTATTGTAAAGCATGATATTCCATATATTATTGAAGGAAAATTACAAAGGGGTGTGTAAATGTAAGTAAATATATTGAAACAAATTTGAAATATCTTTAAAAATTCAGCAGCGGCTTTGATCTCAATATGTACTTTTTATAAATTGCATGTCACTGTTGATCGTGAAAAAAAAATGTTTCAAAATTTCTTAATTAAGAAGTCGAAATAAACTTTGTTAACAAATTAATGGCAAAAGCAACAATTATTTGATTCAGTAATGGCAGTTGTCTTCTCAAAACTGATTTGGCCCGAACTGTTACATTGCTGATCAATAAAGGATAGGTACAGCTTACGAACATAATGGAGAAAGATTTAGGAGACTTTTAAAGAAAGTGAAATCTCTTTATTGTATCGCTCATTATTTCCAAACGATTTCTACAAAATTACACTGTCTTTTTAAAGAGCGCCATATTAGACTGAATTTGAATACAGAAACATTTAGCTGGGGAGAGATTTCACGCCAAAACACGCTTGGCTGGTTCGAACGTCTAACCTTTCTTGTAGAACAGTTTTTATTGGTGATAACTAGAGAGCAAAACTCTTTGTTGGTCGAAGTATTAAGAAAAAAATATCCCCTCACCTGTAAAATGTCGGTTTACTAAATAAGATAAACGTTTTACGAATGCTATGCATATGTGTACAAAGCATCTTCTCACTGTATGTAATGTATATAGATATACTCATCATTATTTGTCATGTTTTACTTATACTCATCATTATTTGTCATGTTTTGCGAAATCCCTGGTCAACTATTTCTAGTCATTAGTTTATATTCACTTTGTTCAACTTACTTATTTTATGCCGTATTTTACTTCGTCATTTATTTTGCAGTAAATAAATGACATTAGCTCAACCACAGTGTTTTGTATCTTTGCACATTTACAAGCTCGAACTAGCTGCGTTAAAGGCATATACAGTAGTTGATTGTGATTTCATTAGCCCGGGATAGTTGTGATTATAAATTGCTATCTTCGGTAATCAAACACATCTATTTCTGCTCTTGAATGAAATGCCACTGTACTTTGATGGACAAAAGATGATTTACTGTCAATCCTTCGATGCAAAAATGGTGTAATTCAAGTTTTTGGGATGGGAGAGTTTGTCATTTTAAGTATAGCTGTGTTGTCCCCTGTTCTCTTTACAATCCAAATGTACGTGTTAGGATTTTTCTTCTTTTCTTCTGTTTTAAGCCGTGTTCAAGATTATATAAATTTCAAAACAATTGTTGGTGAACAGAATCTTGCATATAATATTTCACAGAAAGCGTGAGATATGTAAAGATATTGACATTTGAGTCTTCGCAAACGAGGGTGAAAAGTAACGAATATTTTTTTTTTGGGGGGGGGGGGGGTAGAAAATATAAAGAAACAAATCATTATGCCCAAAACGTTTTTTTATACTGGAGTGTTTAACGTGGCGCGATTCTCCCTTCAATTTTAAGAAAACCCCGAGTGGTTATCTAGAAATGTTATGGATTAAGAATGTTTTGAGAAGACCAGCCGGGTAAACATTGGACCGGTTGGAATTTAGTCGAATTTAAATTGCGTCTTTTGAAGTGTAATTGTGGGCAAATTAATCAGTTATTCCATCAACCCACGTACAAGCTTCGGTATACAAAGAAATTCAATTTTCTGAAGAATATCTTCGATTTTGAAATCAGTTGGATTTGGTTAGATCAAAATGGACATGCTTGCTTTGTACTTGGACTTCTTTTGGACATCAATCAATATTAAGATGCATTTTATATACATGTGCATGCACACGATATATCGATGTGGACATTTTACATACAGTCAAACAATCTTGTACTTTGATAATATTCCGACCTAAACTTGTTGTTGCAATCTTCGGCCAGGAAACTTTGATAATATTCCGACCTAAACTTGTTT
>CAJDSM010030166.1:15603-26027 GCA_903981925.1 Ostrea lurida
TTAGCAACAAACAAGTTTAGGTCGAATATTATCAAAGTTTCTGGCCAGAAGATTGCAACAAACCAAGTTTAGCGTCGGAATATATCAAAAGTACAAGATTGTTTGACTGTATGTAAAATGTCCACATCGATATACTCGTGTTGGCATGCACATGTATATAAAATGCATCTTTATATTGATTGATGTCCAAAGAAGTCCAACGCTAAAAGCAAGCATGTCATTTGATCTAACCAAATCCAACTGATTTCAAAATCGAAGATATTCTTCAGAAAATTGAAATTTTTTGTATACCGAAGCTTGTACGTGGGTTGGATGGAATAACTGATTAATTATGCCCACAATTACACTTCCAAAAGACGCAATTTAAATTCGACTAAATTCCACCGGGTCCAATGTTTACCCGGCTGGTCTTTCTCAAAACATTCTTAATCCATAATTTTCTCGATAACCACTCGTCCGGGTTTTCTTAAAATTGAAGGAGAATCGTCCACGTTAAACACTCAGTTAAAAAAAGACGTTTTGGCATAATGATTTTGTTTTCTTTTATATTTCTACCCCCCCCCCCCCCCAAATAAATTTCGTTACTTTTTCACCCGTTTGCGAAGACTCAACTGTCAATATCTTTACATATTTCTGCTTTCTGTGAAATATCATATGCCAAGATTCTGTTCACACAAACATTGTTTTGAAATTATATAATCTTGAACACGGCTTAAAAAGAGAAGAAAAGAAAATCCTAACACGTACACTTTGGATTGTGTAAGAGAACAGGGACAACACAGCTATACTTAAATGACAAACTCTCCCATCCAAAAACTTGAATTACACCATTTTTGCATCGAAGGATTGACAGTAAATCATCTTTTGTCCATCAAGTGACCAGTGGCATTTCATTCAAGAGCAGAAATAGATGTGTTGATTACGAAGATAGCATTTATATATCACACACTATCCCGGGCCTATTGAAAATCACAATCAACTACCTGTATAGCTTTAATCGCAGCTAGTATTCGAGCTTGTAAAATGTGCTAAAGATACAAACACTGTGTTAACTAATGTTCATTGTAGTTACGTGCAAAATAAATGACAGAGTAAAATACGCATAAAATAGTGATATCAGTAGAGTTGCTTGGAAACAATGAATATAAACTAATGACTAAAATAAGTTACCATGGGATTTTCGCAAAACATGACAATAATGACTGAGTATAAGATAAACATGACAACATAATGATGAGTATATCCTATATACATTACTCAGTGAGAAGATGCCTTTGTACAAACATATGCATAGCATTCGTAAAACGTTTATCTTATTTAGTAAACCGACATTTTACAGTGTGAGGGGATATTTTTTTCTTAATACTTCGACACAACAAAGAGTTTTGCTCTTCTAGTTATCACCAATAAAAACTGTTCTACAAGAAAGGTTAGACGTTCGAAGCAGCAAGCGTGTTTTGGCGTGAATATTCTCCCAGCTAAATGTTTCTGTATTTCAATCAGTCTAATATGGCGCTCTTTATAAAAGACAGTGTAATTTTGTAGAAAATCGTTTGAAATAATGAGCGATACAATAAAGAGATTTCTTTCTTTAAAAGTCTCCTAAATCTTTCTCCATTATGTTCGTAAGACTGTACCTATCCTTTATTGTCAGCAATGTAACAGTTCGGGCCAAATCAGTTTTGAGAAACTGCCATTACTGAATAAATAATTGTTGTCTTTGCCATTAATTTTTAACAAGTTTATTTCGACTTTTAATTAAGAAATTTTTAAACATTTTTTTTTTCCACGATCAACAGTGACATGCAATTATATAAAAGTACATATTGAGATCAAAGCCGCTGCTGAATTTTTAAAGATATTTCAAATTTGTTTCAATATATTTACTTACGATACACCCCTTTGTAATTTTCCTTCAATAATATATGGAATATCATGCTTTACAATAATCCACGAAGCGTGCAGTATGTTTGCGGTGCAGTGCATCACATATGCAAACCACAGTGAGTGTCCACGATCCGATCAGATTTCTACCGGACTGTTTGCTGATTTAAGTACAAGGTAACAGGTTCATTTAGACAAACTCTGCCGACTAAAGCGAGATCCTAACTCCCAAGTAAACACAAACCCTACATAAATATTCATAATGGTCCTGCGACCTCATGGCGACCAATAGACGGACCTTCTGGCTAGAAACTTTCGAACAATCTAGTCCTTCAAGGGTACTTTCACTGTCGATTTCATTTGCATTTGAAGTGACGTTAGTTTCCTTGAAATCAGTGATTTGCTTATTGAGAGACGTAGCTTCTTTGTAGCATTTAAATACTATTTTTATCAACAAACATTGACTGCAATACTGACTCATTAGACCCACTGTTAAAACTCAACCCTGAAAAACTTCGATCGGAATATTAATATATACTGTGTATTGTTTCAAATGTACACAACCACCAAACATGCATTCACCGAGTATTGAATGGGGGATGAGATCATCCTCTTGTTTAAGATTTGCTACGTTTGTTTTAGATCTTTAGTCCTTAAGTGCTTTATTAAATACACAACCATAACCAGATATTATCGGCGTAAAATCTAAAGAAGAAAAAAATATTATCTGTTCAATCTGTTGTAAATTTTTGACTTATGTCTCATCCGTGGTTTAAATGGCAATATTATAGTAGCTTCTCGTATATGTAGTTACTCATATGGGAACAGAGGGTTCACAAAGTTAGATTTCCCCATGTAATGACGGATATGGCTGTTTTTCGTGGAATAGGATGATATCAACTATCGCATTTACTGCGTTAACAGGTGTTGTAACTATTTGTCGTTATTGATAATGATGGTGGTTGTTGTGATGATGATGATGATGATGATGATGATGATGATGATGATTAGCTCAGATTTGTTTACATCAACTAATACATTTACTGCGTTAACAGGTGTCGTCACTATTGTTGTTATTGATGATGATGGTAGTTATGATGATGATGATGATGATGATGATGATGATAACGAGTGGCTCAGATTTGTTTTTTCGTGTGTGAATTGTATTTAGTTAATCTTCTATCTTTTAAAATCTTGATCTTTTTTTACAGTGGGAATTGCGAACCACCAGCCAGAGCTTCTCCCATCAGATGTGGTTACTGTATGTGACATTTGAAGACTTGCTGTGCGTTCGACACCCGAGCTTATCTTGTCATCTGCTGTCTACCCGGGTCAATATTGACGAATTTCTGATGCCCGCTCGTTTGATTTCTAACACTACACCCAACATAACCTCCTCAAAACCTGATCTCAATTATCGTGGATCTCCTCGGACTAGGACAAAAAACGTTACAAGTGTATCTTCACGGGAGATCACCATTCAGGAAGACAATAGTCAATCTGATTGGAAGCACATTCACGCGCTAACGGAAACAATTGACAACGATAGTTGTGACGATAAAGACCCAGAAGACAATATTTCGGCGCTTTATCGGACCTCAAATAGACAGAGTCTTGAAAGGCGTGATAGGGATCTAAATGGCAGAACAATACACCAACCAAACTGTTCAGATCATTTAAACACTATGGCCTTAAGTCGTGTACAGCAGTGTAGCCGAGTACGCCAAACAATGAGGGATTATGGAACTGACCAAGGCGCAAAAACTAAACCCAAGTGTTTTAAATATCCTAATGCTCGTCGAGATAAATCTAGCCCTTCCACTGACATTTCCCCACACGGATTTCAGCCTCGGACTAACGTCTCTGTCTCTAGGTCAAATCAAATCAGTTATCCGGACAATAGACGGTCAGCCCGTGTTAATCCGGATTTAGCTGTTACGGGTTCGTATTCACAGTCTTCAGATGGGTTGTTTGCAAATAATACCTGTGTGGGCAGTGAACAAAGACCAAAGCAGCGTAATTTAACTGAGAAAAACACGCCATCTCAACCAAGACACTCCACTCATGAACGAGCGATGCAAGAAACAACTTCTAAGGAAAACAGAACCCATTGTTGGGTGGAAGAGGAAAATTTTCGACCTCCCCCGAAAGAGAAGAGAATTATCGGAAGACAGGCTGAGAGAATGTTGTTGAAAAAGAAAGAAGGACAAGCTCTGAAAAATTCAAAAGACGTTTCTAATGTCCGCAGTACAGCTGTCAGACCGACAGAACTCTTCGCACTAAGGAGCAGAAGTCCTGGAGAACTGAAAAGATCTGCTGGGCCGCCAACTCCTCGAAGTGAATCTGCCAATACACCGGACGGTTCCAGACGACCCAAAAAACTGTGTAAGTTTCAACCGAAGCAAGCGGAAGTCGCCCCAGTTGTGAGTCCGGACTCCGGATTAGATCATACGATACTATCGGACTCTTTTGACCATGTATTGTCAATCGAGGCTCAGTTTGATGATCCTGTGCAACAAAACGAAATTGTGCGTTCAAATTCCACAGATTCGTCACCCGTCACGATATCAAGCGGATATGAGAGTGATTCTATTCAGAATTGTGAAGCGGAAATTGACAAAATATTTGTGAACAATAAATCAAGAATGGGGAATATTACCAATGTGTCGTCTGTTACGGCTTTCCCCAATTCCTCGTTACATGCAAGTGCAATGGACCTTTCTTCAACAGTATTTCAAACCGTCCCTTTACACTATAGTGCTGATAATGCTTCCGAGAAATTAAACCAGTCTTTTGCGAGTTCAATATCACGAACCCCTGAAAAGCCGACCGGGGTGCTAGATCATTCATTTCAGATTCCTGACAAATCTTCAGTTAGGAATATTCGAGCGACAGACACGGACTTTCATTCCTTGCCAATCTTTCCTAGATATCAAACGGAACAAAGTGCTCCAAGATTTTCACCTGTTCAGCGAAACAATCATAAACTAACTAAGGTAGCAAGATCTATGTTTGAAATCATTAATGATTTACAATTAGAGGAGAATTCTCCGAAAGGCAACGTTAATAACAAAAAGAAGTGCAAGAAAGTCAAAAGGACAAACCCCGTTCAACCCGAAAATGGTACGGTCATTAAAAACAATTTTCAAAAAGGATCTACAGATTCACTGAACGAAAACAGATTGTGTATTTCCGAGGAATCTATTAGTAGCAGGGATAAAGCAGACGCCTCTTCTAGCGTTAATGCGAAATCCGATTGTGTCCCTGACCATACCCCCAGCGTTAAAAGTGAGCCTATTGTTAGTGAGAATAATAACGACGTTCAATCAAAACGCCACACAGAAACCTTGTTACCATTGCCCTTTACAATTGAATGTCAATCTCCCCAAAGTAGGAATAATAGCTCAAATGGGGAGTCCTCGAGCCACCCGGTGTCTTCAAGTGTTTTCGTTTCGCGAGCACCTTGCACAGTAAACAAGGCGGTGACTGAAGATCCCGTTGCAAAAGGCTTGTCGACGCAGCAGGCGAGAACCAATGACCTTTCACCTCCCGTCCAGCCTGGCACTTTAGTTGTCAAGTGTTTACGCAGGCCATTAGGCACGCACAGTTCAGATTTTTCCCGCACAAACGACCTCCCACATTCGTCTTCTGCATGTTACTACGAAGAATACGAAGGGTCTCCGAATGGTCACCCACCAACATCTGTGCATCAGCGGGTTCCACCTGCTGGTTTTTCGCATTTCCATTCTCAGACACCCCCAGCATCTGTGGTCAATCACAATGTACGATATCCGGACCCGGGAAGCTTGATTATAATTGACAACGGGGTCACACCGTATGCAACAGCGCGTATTCCCGGATGTTGCACTCCAAAGCGTGACGACAAACTGGACGATCATGTGTACGAAACAATTCCAGGCGATGAATATCTCTATGAGGAACTTATGCGCATGCGTGCTATGGGGTTACTTTCGAAACGATTGCGTAAAATCCCTGATATGCCTGGACATTTCATACCATACGAAGCCCCAGAACTTCCAGCTCGCAATATAAACAGCAATACACCTCGTCGAAACGACCAGTTTGTTGTTTTGAGGGAGGCGTGCCAGCATCCCTCTGTTCTCAACTCCCCACCCCCTTGGCGACCCGTTGAGCACGTTCGAAATGGCTCTACGTCATGGGACGGATACTCTTACCCATACAACGAAGGGCCACCTAGATACTTCACAAAATGGACGCCCAGTGACCTTTTAAGTTACGTTGATGGAATTCGACAACCAGCGCCAAAGAGGAGAGAAAACTTTTATCTTTTATTGAACAATAAACAAAAGCGTGCTGATTTTTCAGAATCACTCGAAATTGAAACTAAGCTCAAGAATATGGGACTCCTCTGGGGAGATCGAAATCAACAACATCCGGGGGACCAGTCTGATAGGCCGGCTCCTATAGAGGTCCCCGGGGACTCGGGACAAACCTTTCTACAATCAACATACGTATAATTCATAATAAATTAACAGTTCATAACAATCGTTTATCTTGGTGCCATATATGGATCAACATTTAAGTGCAAATTCAGTGCTATCGGCATGTCAATATGATTATTTATTATTTTTTATATTCTTTTCTGTTATTGTTTGCTCTGCAAAGCCATTGATAGGCCAATGAGAAGAGAAATAAGTTTTATAAAGTCACTGCCGTCTGTCAACCCCATTCCTGTTAATGCTATGTAGTTCGTTTCATGTATAATGACATAATGCAATATTTTTTTTATACTTTTGTAATAAAGACGATTGAAAAGTTATGTTTTTTCCAGTTGATTTCATACAAAGGAATAAATAATTGGAGGAAACCAAAAACTTTTTCATGCCTCTGCTGGCATCAACACAGAAAAGAACACAACCACGCCAGGTGTTCTTAAAATGGGTCTTGAAAATATGTAGTCTTGTTCATCTTACATACTGCAATGTTTAATGTTCCCTTTATTTACTTCAAGTATTTCAAAATATGCAAGAAATCGTTGATGGGGTGGGACATTATTCTAAAAATACAATTATCGACAGCGATCAAGAGTATACAGTGAGATGTCGCAATCAAATTCCACTGGGGTGTAGTCGAGTTTCTGTCCCCATTAGCACTAGGTCTGGTGTTGAATCTTTGAAATACTGACATGACCTTATTTTAATGACCCATTAAGTAATTCTAGAGAGAGATTCATTACGCTTATCAGTAATATTGTATGTTGGTGATTCTGTGGGATAATGCTATTCGATATCACCGTGACGTCAACATTCAGTCTGGTTATAAACTCTGCACAAACAGAGAAAGGGGGCATTCTGGGAGAACAGCTACAGTATCACTGTAAGGCATATGTATAGAGGCCCGTGATCAGGAATTTCCAAAGGGGGGTGCACAAGATTAAAGCAAGGGGTTTGGGGTCACTTAATTTAGGCCCCCATCTGGTCCAGAACTGGCTCTGGTAGGGGGTCCAGGAGGGCGAAGACCCTGGAAGCTGAAAGGTTTCAGCCTAGGTATATGCCTTCAGATTTTGAAACGGATCTGTTTTATTCACGAGNTGGAGGGCGAAGACCTCGGAAGCTGAAAGGTTTCAGCCTAGGTATACGCCTTCCGATTTTGAAACGGATCTGTTTTATTCACGAGTTCGACTCTAGATAGTATCAATTTTCAAGTATCGTGACATGGAAAGGCAAACATTTCACGTTTCTCTAAACGNCATCAACTTTCAAATATCGTGACATAGAAAGGCAAACATTTCACGTTTCTCTAAACGGATACACTTAGCACATCAGTATATTCAGCTGCTAAGTATCACATCTAGACCTTTTATTGTACCGCCCTGGNCATGTAAGTAGCACATCTAGACCTTTTATTGTACCGCCCTGGGCAATTTTGCATGGCATGCAGAGACTATCCACGTATACGCACACGTGTGGATGAACTTATAATTGTGTATTTACTAATTCCATAACTTTTTACTTTCTCAGGACGATTATATAAAGAGTTAACGAGGTGATTAGGATAATCTTCATGGGAAACCGAGGAATCGGGCACTTCACAGGCACTGCATGCCAAGTAGTGCCGATATAATAACAATCCAAGGCTAAAAAACAATGGGGGCTTAGTCTGTGGTGGAACAGATCGCATGGCATTTCCCGACTTAGTCTACAAGGATATACAGTACTTCAAAACGTCACACCTACACAGTATATAGCAATATTTCAGTGGCTCATGTAATATTATTTCAACATCGTCTACGTTATCAGAGAATTCGGATATGATTACGATTGTTTACTTCGCCATTTTATAGTAATGAATATTGTACTTATTGTATATAAATATAAAATGGCGAAGTAACAAAGTATCAAACGTAATCCATATAGTCCAAAAAACACATACAAAAATCGGTTGTAGGGCAACACGGACCTTCGACGAAAGCGAAGGCAGGATCAGGTGCCATGGAGGATAAGCGATCCCTCCTGCCTGACCGGTCACACCCGCCGTGAGCCTGTAAGTCCGAAACAAAGTTAAACGGGTTGCAGCCCGTCGTCAAATCTAGTATGAAATCTAGATATGATTATCTAATTAGATTTTATCTCATCTGAGCGAAGGCCTTCCAGTTTGGCATATCTGATAGATTTGGGTCTGGTGTCCGTCTGCTCCCCTGGGGGTAAAGTTATTTACATTTTAATTTTCTTCACCAATACCAATGGGTCAACTTCCATCTTCCACCCAATTTACCATCAGGGCCAATTTAATCTTTGCCTAAAGTTACCTTGGGGTTTAATTTTTATCTTTTTCACCAAAACCGCGAGATAATTTCGTCCATTCTTTACTAAAAACTATCTGGGCCCCATTACCATTAAATGAGAATGACTTAAGCCCTAACCTTTCAAATCCAGCTAACTATCTTTTTAATTTGACGAAGAATGAATTCTCGAGTTAATACATATATGATAGAGTTTTCTAGTATTTGTTGGGCGATTTGAGTTGTCGTTTAAAGTTCTGCAGTGTTTTAAACATCGTGTGGTTATGGTATATCCTATAGATACAGGGTAAAGTAAATTTTCGACTTAAGTCTATTTCTCTCGTTTGTATGCGTTTGGCTTGGTCCAATATGGGTCCAGACAATCGTACCATCAATGATATTTTGTTGTAAGATATGAAGGGACATTTTTTTTACGCCCTTTGGACTTAAGTGGTGATATGAATTGATCGATTAGGCGCAGACCAAATTTCATTTTCTATATTTATTATGTCCGCGATTGGGCAGTTTAGGTTTTCGATGCCCTGATAAATATCAACCCGGTATATGTTCCGAACGTTTCCGTCTCTCATTGTTGTTCGTTACATCATTTATTGCATCCAATTTTATAAACGAATCTTTAAATCGCGTTTTTTACTCAGACTGGTTCAAACTTAGTCATAGTTTTGTGATATTTGATCCTCATCAGTGCATGGGTACTTAGGCTGAAATTAAAAATACAAAGGTGGCGTCTTTAGCCATAGATTTGTTTTAATTTGCCTTGGACTAAACTGTCGCAATGTCAGTGGCTGAAATGCATATCATGTGACTGCCGTCCTATATCTCCTTAGACGGCGAGTTAGCAAATATAGACGACAACGTTACGTTCTTTTTAGCTCACCGAGATGAAGTCGGGGAGCTTGTGCGCACTCGTATATTCCCGGCGTCGGCGTTGACGTCCCATCTATGTTAATCGTTTTTGGAGCAAGTGTGCATTGATGCCTAGATCTAACTTCTTTCCCAAACTTGCCATGATTGATGCTTCCGGGGGTAATAAATAAACTTCAATGCTGAATCAGAGCCATAGCTTTGTTGGATGCTGGAGGAGTGTAAGGATTGTTAGCGCTGGTTTAAAGTTTTTTTGGAAGCAGTGTACTATTGTGGTTATATCTAAATTATGAACTGGTCACTAAACTTGCATGGAGGGTGTATCGGGTGATTATGCGGGACTACACAAACTTGGTACTGATTCTCAGCTGTACGTTTCGGATGTTGGAAGAGATAAGAGCTAATTTAATTGTATGATTGATTGATTATTTTATTTAATTGTTTTACGTCCCCACTCGAGAATATTTCACTCATATGGAGACGTCATCATTGCCCGGTGAAGGGCTGCAAAAATTTAGGTCTTTTGCTCGGCACTGAGGGCCTTTGAGCAGGGAGGGATCTTTTATCTTGCCACACCTGCTGTGGACACGGGGCTTTTGTTGACTGTCAATTTTTGGTTACTAGAATTGACGACAGGCAATGCCCGTTTGTTTACTCTTTGTTGGGACCAAAGGGGCTCACGGCGGGTGCGACCGTCACGGCAGAGGATGCTTACTTCTCCATGCATCCTGATCCCAGCCTGTCGGCTTTTTGTTGGAGGTCCGTGTTGCCCCTAACATTCGACATTTTGTATATGGTTTATCTGCGGTTTAACATTCATTGTTAAAGCTTTGCCATTTATATTGTTGATACCCGGGTATCGATATTAATATCTTTTTATTATACTGATGAC
>CAJDSM010030167.1:14019-26496 GCA_903981925.1 Ostrea lurida
CCCCGCTTGTTTAGTTATAGAAAGATAGCCCCGCTTGTTTAGTTATAGAAAGACATTTCCGCTTGTTTAGTTGTAGAAAGATGGCTCCGCTTGTTAAGCTGTAGAAAGAGATATCCGCTTGTTTAGTAAAGTGCTAATATGCCAGTCAGAGTATACCTTGGCCCACATAGACACTGGCTTCAACAAAAAGAAGCACAATGACAAATATTGAAATTGCAAACAACAAGAAATGACAAAGTTAATTCAGACTTTCATCCGGGCTTTCATCTCTAAGCCTCTAAGAGTTGTAGGTCATGTTCTCTGAGCCTCATCAAGAGCAGCACTGTTGTTTCCTTTTCCAGGTTGTCCTAACAAATGACGATGTCATTCTACAGGAAAGTTTAATCTGTGGGGTTACATACGCCTCGGACTTGTAAATAAAGATGCCTGGGTTTTACCGAGGAAGATACGCTGACGCTGGTCCTTTAAGTGCCCACGTTATGTACAATGCCGCATACTGTATGCGCATTGTATTCGCTGACACCATGGTCCCCTCTCGATGTCATCGTACAATATTGATAATTAAACGACGACATAGCGAGGGCTGGACATGGCCATGTTGCCTGCCTATGATAATCAGACAGCTTCTTGTCTTCGAGGCGATGATACTGATGATTATACAAAGTAAACGCGACAATAGCACGATTTGAATATTGATTCTATTCCTCACGATGGCCCTTAAAAAGTGCAAATTGGACATACGAAAATTAACTTTCTTAGGGATAGTGTCACTCGTTTTGTTTCAATAAAATTTTGAATGAATCAAATGAGCCCAAATGACTCATACAGGTGATTTTCTGTTTAAAAAAACAATTTTATACATTTTATCTGTATTTATTTCCAAATCTAAAACGTGTTTTGATTCTTAAAATATTTAGTCCATTAATTTTGGCTTCCTGATCTTCCGGCAAATTTTTCCAGCGGCACGTCTGTGTATTACCAATATTTAGGAAGAGGACCCCCGGGAAAAAAGCTGCACCTCCTTACCTTAATTTATATCATAAATGACTTCATTGTACAGTGAAACGCTACGTACACTTCCTTAACTTGAAATAATTTTCTGATATAGGAAACTATCTACAGTAAATAGTTATATCCTTTTTCATTTTATGAAAAGCATCGATGATCTTATAGTTGCAGCCGGATTAAAACCAGCCCCNATACGACGATAGGAGGAAGACTGATCTTAGTTGGTATTTAGTTATTAATGTGAATTAATTTTCTAAAGGATCGATAATTTACTGGAGTCCAATCCTATAACCCCCCTCTCCTCTCTCTCTCTCTCTCTCTCTACATATTATTATTCAATATTATACCACTTCTTCAATTATGTTGTATCATATATTTCTATATTCATCATGTGGATAATCTATAATATTATTATAATAACCTTTTAAATTATAAAATGTATTAGGTATCTTTCTTATTTTATGTTATATTCTAATATTTATAATTGGCTCATATTCTTATTTTATTCATTTTATTTATTTTATTATTTATTTTTAGATATGGATGATGTGATTATAATTAATTTATATAATCTTTACTTTCTTTAAAATCGTTTTGTTATTCTTATGTTTATATATTTTTTTCAGATTTTGGTGATATATTAATATTTTAACTATTGTTATAAATAGAAATTAATAATATGTATTCAGTTTAATTATTTATTCCTTTCTTATCTTTGATTAAAATTTTTTAATTCTTGTAGAACTGAATGTTGATAGATTTATATAGTTTATTGTGAATGTTTCATTTAGTTTTTTTGTATAATTTGGCAGTTACTTTTTTTGTTATGGTACTAATTATCATGTATGATATCCTGTCTTTAGATGGGATGTAATTCTTTATTGTTTATAAAAATGTCTTTATATGATATTAGAAATTTTTATATGATATAATATTTAGTTAATATTTTTATCTCGTATTAGTTATTTTATTAGGTGCGATATTTTCGGTTGGTATATTTTCATGAATAGTAAAATATCCGTGTTTTTTTTATTAGTTTCGTAATTCAATTTTTTGGTATGTATGTTGGAGTTTTTGTATTTAGGTATTGTTACATTGATTACCTCAGTTATATATTTAGTATATTTGATGTAAGTAATTAGTTATATTTTTTGTTATATAAATTTACATATGTGGTTAAATCTGAGAAATAGATTTCTGGTTTAATTTATTGTGGAGGTGTATTTAATTTTCATGGTATCAATTTGATTACGGTATAGATTGGGATGTTAAATGGTACTATTTAATATTTTTTCATACCCAGGAACTATATTTAAGTAAATGTGGTTATAATATCAATGTAATTTTAACATTAAATTTATTTATTAAGTATAAGTATACAATAATTTTATTAAGTGATTTTACGTTACTTAGATTTAATGTTATTTTTATATAGTAGTTTTTGTGAGTATCTTATATTACTAGCGTATTTACGAAATTATACTTTACTTCTTTGAGTATTTTATAATAGGATAGTATATTATAAGTTATTTTTGAATTCATGGTACATTGATACGGTTAGTTAGGATTATTTGTATATATGTATATTTTATATGAATTTATTAGGTTGGTGTTGATTATTTCAGTGGTTACAGATACCGGAATTTATTAGTGGAGGTGGTTTGTATTTTTCATGTTATCGAACGGTAGATGGTGAATTCAGATAATTTTATTAATATACATGATAATTAGGCTTATGATTAATTTATACCTATGTTGTTATTTTTTTTAATAGGTTTTTTTAGATATTTAGAGTAGTTATTATTATGTTTAAAATTTTTACAACGTACATTTGATACCTTTTTTTTGAGTAATTATGATTTTTTATGTTTTTTTTAATTTAAAGTTTGATTGGTATGATTTAACTTAAATTACTATATTTAATATAGTACAAATATTGATATTCACGTTGTATATTTAGTTAATTAGTTGTGGAGTTAATATTTTATATTATATTATTATATATGTAATTCTATATTAAGTTTACAAATACCGGTAGTTAAATAGTGATGTGTGTAATTTCAGTGTACAGATACCTGTGTTTATTTATGTGTGGCTGTTAAAATTCAGAGTATCATTGAGACCGGTTTATTTATTATGTTTTGGGTTGTAATTCATGGTACATTTGATACCTGAAGTGTGGTGAATTCCATTGTGTTACATGATACCAGTTTATGGTTGCAGATTATGTAAACGTATCATTATTGCAGATTGGTTAATGTATTTACACATCATCTTTTTAATTTACTAAGTATATTTATTTTATGTATTCCCTTATTCTTCATTCATGTGGTATTACTCAAATATTTTTGAAGATATAGTGTAACATAATAGCTTTAAATTGTTATGGATTAATTAGCTGTTTTAAATTTGGGCATACTGTATTTTTTATAGCATTTTGATACATCGACATTTGTTATGAGGTTATTTAATTATAGTTAGCTATTCATGAGTTTGTTTGAAAAAACCTCAGTTTTGCTAAGAATGATTATTGTTACTCTTAGCATTTTTAATTGCATTATTATGACATTTTGTGAAAAAAAGTAATATATGTTCTGTAAATTCCATAGATTATTGTTTTTGTATTTATATAGTTAGTGTAAGGTGTATTTTTCTTTCATAAATACTTTCTAATTTTTAATATATTCATTTATTTGAATTCTATTTGTTTATATTTTTTAATTTTTTGATTGATTTTTAGTTCTTGCACTAATATATATTTGGTGTTAGTTGCGATTGATGCTTTTTTCCTTCTGACCTTCGGACTTTTCGTTCCCAAGCCCTATGGTATTTATTTTTATTTGAATTTTGCAGGATAAGTTAGCTTTTAGCTCAGAATATATATTTTTATTTTTATAATAGAATTATTTTCATAGTTATTTTAATTTTTATTATATAATTCAATTTGTTGGATTGTATATTAAAATTTTTATATCTTGTGTTGATAATATTACATATTTATTTTTCTGGATTGATTGTGTGATTTTTTTTTATTTTTAAGTTTGAATTTTCGTTATTATTATATTTTATTATGATTTATGTTTTGTTTTGTTATTAAAATATCCATTTTTTAGTAGTTTTAATTGGCAATTATTTTCATTTTTTAATTAATTGGTTATTTATTTGCATTTTTTTTTTGTTATTATTAAGTTATGTATTTTAGTATTGTTTTTTTTTTAGATGTAATTTTATTTCTAATTCTTTTTTTATATTAAATTTGTTTATATCCGTCGATGATTTTTATGTAATTTTATTTAATTTTAGTTTATTAATTATATATCATGGTTCCCCTTATTATTTATTTATTTATTTTATTTTTCTTTCATATTATATTTTTTTATATATCGTAAAACATGTTTTTTATTTTTCCTATAGTAATCTTCTATTATATTAATTTATTATGATGCCTTTTTCTGCTATTATTATATATTATGATATCCAAACTTCATAAAATTTATTTTATACCTAACTTACCATTTTTTTACATATAACTTTATTTAATTTTCAAATATTTCACTATACGGAACACCCGTTTCTAATGTATAAAACATAAATGATCGACAACAGTTACGCCATAGAATAACTTACCTCTTCATAATAAACTAGACTTTTTTTCAATTATTTATGGTTTTTATTGTCCAAACATATCATATTATACAATTTGTATGCCTCTCTTTACTATGAATTTATATAAATATTTGATTCTTACGTAAGCTTCTTTATTAATTTCACACTAGGCATACGCAATACATTACTTACACACCTTTTCAACAACAAATCGTTGTTTTTCACATATATCTCTCAACCCATACTACTCAATAAAATAACGCCATATCTCTATATTTAATTATAATTATATATTGATGTACTTTTAATCCGATGCATAAATAATGTGTTAATATTTTAGATAAAGAGTTTTATCAGAAAAACTTTGCAACAATTCATTATATTCTAAATTCTTTTCGCTTTATTTATATTCAGTTAAATTATTATTTTATGATTGATTAGATGATATTAATTATATCATATCACACAAATCCACTGACCTTTATACACTGATAGTTTACTTTTTACTTTTTACTGTCATTGTTTCTACGTAATTTATATGGTTACAGATTAGCTATGCATTAACTTTGTACTATTTCTATAATGTTAGATTGATTTTTTTATATGTAACTCATGAATTCATATATAGAAATTAATTATTGTAGTCCTAATTAATTAACATTCTCTATCTAATTATCACTTTATTTGTACTTAGTTTGCATAATATTTCTTATTTTTTCCAATTTAATATAAATTTTTTATCTAATTCTATTTTTAATTATTCTAAGATGTAGTATAATTTTAAATTTTTTTTATTTTTATTATGAGTCGTTGACAATTATCTTTATTTTTTTATAAATATCTTAATCTAATTCATATATAGTGGTGTATATTTTCATTCCTTTCTTTTGAAAGTGTATTTGAGTATATTTTTTGGTGTATAATTTCTGTCTTATTATTTTATATAGTTATTTAAATTAGCTTATAATGGTAGAATGATGTTTTTATTGTATAATAGTTTAGCTTTAGTATTAGTTAGTTTAGCTTTCTTTTTTTATTTATATTTATGCATAATATTATTGTTCTATCATAATTTAATTTATGATATTAGTTATATGTATTTTTTAGGTATATATTTTATATATTAATTTATATATTATTTTAAGATATAGAATCGTTAATTTTCGGTTGCGGGTATTTTAAGTGTTACCTTTTCATATGATTCATAGAAGTATATCAAAATACATTTTATTTATATGTAGTATATTTTAGATTTGGTGTTCTGTGTAGTATAGTGTTTTTATTTCGTTTGTATTGGGTGCTTTTTAATGTCATTAAAAGTTGGTTTACAGATAATTGAGCTTTAGATGCACTAATTAATAGTTGTTCTATTATTATGTTAAGTTATTTATCTTTGTGGAGATTACTAACATATATTGTGATATAAAAGATAGTACAAGTTTACAAATTATTCAGATATAAGATTAGTAGTTCCCCGGTTTTAGTCACTCTATTGTGTGTTGTCTCTTTTTGTGTATTATAGTGTGGCTGGTTAATGATCATTGGATGTTATCGTTGACTGTTGTTACGATTTTTTGTTATGTAATTTTTGAGATACTATGAATTTCTATTTTTGTTTTTTTAGCTTTTTTAGATAATAATAAATCATTTCAGCTTGACGGATACTTTTTTCTGTGTTTTAGGGTGTCGGCATTTATCGTCATGCTGTATTGACATTTATTTAAATGACAAATTTATTACTTTTGATTACTCACTAATAGATTATTGACTTATATAGTATTATTCTTAGCAATATACATTTTCTTACTTATGATATTCATTTTGATTTTCTTTTGTCCATTGTATGCATACTAGTGTGTTAGTAAAGAGTAAAATCATATTTTTATTGTAATATACTATGGATTTCTATTATGTCCTTTTAATTTTGAATATGGGGTTCGAAAATATTTGCTATTAGTATCTACGTTTGTAATGATGTTAATGGTAATATGCTTTGAAAAATATTTTACGGGTAAAGAATCAGTAAAGAAGCGTTTCATATTTGGAATATTATGGGGTGTTACGGACATGGTCTTGATTAAGGATCCCACGGATAGGGACCATACCCGTGCTTATGGATGGATGTCTCTAAATGGTTCATATTGAGGAAGTAGGTACCTTAATTGAGTGAATTTTTGATGTACTCATCGTATTTGTTTAAATGTTTACCTCTTGAAAAAAATTGTTTTTTAATTGACTTATATAATCTGCGGAGAAATTGAATAGAGTTTAATTCTATGTAAGTTGCTGGTTCGTAAACTAGTGAAAGTAGGTGGTGACAGTACAGGTCTGAATTTGCAGTTCCTTATTGATATATGTTGTTTATAGCAACTCCAGCTTATTGATGGAATGATAATATTTAAAAGTACTAAATGAGGTCTTTACTTGAGATATTGAGTATATTTGCTGAGTGTGCATATAATGTTTGGCTATAGTTATATTAAACTTGTGTATTCCTCCCCTCTCCTCTCCCCCATTCACGCATGTGTCATTTAAAGGTCCGGTGAGTTTTTTTATGTCACTTTTAGTGTATCTTTTCAAACCATCGAGGCCAAGTGAATAATAGGAACTGGCATGAGTTGGGAGATCATTCATTTCTTATAGTAATATAGTGTCTGGTTCGTATTCGGTTTGTTAGAGCATATCCATTCTTATTTTTTATTGTTAGATTTTATGTTGGTCTATTTGTTTATCATATATTCTTGAAGGTCTTCCACCAGAGTAGTGCATGTTATTAATTCTTTCAGTGAGATTTGTTTCGAGGCTAAAGCGACATGTTATAATAAGTTTGAGTAGAGGCCAAAGATCTTCTCGTAAAAATGACAAATTTATATGTAGAACAGATGCTTGTTAATTTATGCCAGTTAATGTTCTATGATTTCATTTCTTCTTGCTTTAGATTTTTTTATATTGTGAGAATTGAAACTCATACTCGTTGGACGAACTGGATTAGTGATCTAGATGTGTTGTAGCTGTTGTAAACATTTGTTCATTATAAATATTGTGTTATATTTTTAATTTTATTTTATTAAAAATTCATTCTAATTAGAACCTTATAGATAGTGTATTTTTCTGTTAATTGGTGAAGACATATGTTGTTGGTTGGGGTAAGAATTTATATAGTTACAGCATATTTAGATGAATAAATATAATATTTGATTATGTATATAATTTTATATTAGTCTATCGGCTTTCTCTTGACTATAGCCTTGTATAACCTACAAATATGTTTGTGAGTATTCCTACTCGTATTTGCTATATTCATAAAGTTTCTTTTTTATTTACATAAAAGAGCAGTCTTTTTTTACCGGAGTGCCTAAGATTCGTTATTCAGTTCTACTTTTAACATATAAAATTAGATCCTGGTCTTATAGGCAATTTTAGATCCTGTGTCTCTGTGCGTTTAATAGTAATAATCCGTGATAATGGTGTGGTCTCTTCATCTATCTCATTGTATGTTTTATACTTTGAAAATATTATACCAGCCAACAATAAATAATTTTGTATTCTAATACTCATTTTCATAAGATCATAACTCATTCGAGTTTTGAATTTTTTTATATGTGAATGCCAGAAATCGTCAGCCTGAATTTAGAGTAATTTATTAATCTTTTAGTAATCTTCTCAATATATGACCATATTTATAGTATGTTAAATCTTCAAATTATGTTTTGTAAGAAAAACAATGATTGATTGCAGATTTTTGGGTTGTAATGATTTGTATAGTAAGATAGGAGTAGCGTGAATCAAGTTTTTATAAAAAAGGAAGGATCTTTGGGTATGTTCTTTTGTGCCTTCTGCTATAAGTTTTGTTGGACATAATGTTAAGAAGGCTTTTCTGGTCTCAGTGTGATTTCGGTTGGACTTTAGTATAGGTTTTCTTATTCTGTGATTTACGAATTCGTCAGAAAGCGTTATGGAGGCCAACGGATGATTGATTTGTAAGCGTTCTGGATAATATAGTTTTTGTTTTAGGTCTGGTATGCTAAGTTGTCTTAAGGTTGTTTTGTGTTTAGTGAGCAACATGTGGATATTTGTGGTATGGTGACGCTAATATTGTTTCGACTTTATTTTCTCTTTAGTATTGAGTTTTTTTAAGTCGTTCACTGAGTCAAAAGGCGTCAAGTGAATGGTCTATTCTGATCGTCGTTTGTTCCATCGTCGGTCTTGTACGGTCTATGGTTCTGTCTTTACTTCACATTTTTGTCGACTTTTACGTTTGCTCAAGAATTCGCTTGGGTCCAAATTCAACGCTCCATAACTTGGTTACAAGAATGTTATCGTTGTGGGAATGGGGAATGCAAGTTTTGTCTCTAATTGAGAGTGGACTGCGGGCCCCCATCAAGGGGAGATATTCAGTGACGAAAATGCAAAAATAGTTGGTGTATTGTTTGTCATTTAAAAAATATCTTCTTATTCAAGAATGACCAGCGTAGGCCAGGAAAAAGCTGTAAATGTTATATTTTGGATTTTTAGATCGTTCCTGATTGTTATAGTGGAGAATTCAAGTTTGTATTTTTAACATTCATGACCCCCAGGGGGTATTGAGTGGGTAATGTTTGTTGTTGGTGCCCCAATTATGAATCTAAAGTTTACATGTATGATTATATAGTTGGATTTATGGATTCTTTTCGTGTTTTTTGAATCTTTCCTTTTATCTTCAAGAATCAGTGTACCTCGTTAATCGTGTGTTATGTGAGTGAGGAGTCGGCGGTGATAAAGAAAGATTGTTAGTCATGTTTCTGATCCTGGATTAATTGTTATTTTTATATGCATTAATTCTTATAGGGAAGAGACTTTATGTTTTTCTGATTAATATTTTACCGTTGTAGATGAGTGTAGTTCGGATGAGTGTTGGTTACATGACGATGATACATGAAGTTGCCCTTATAGCGGGGTTATGTGTTTGTATTGTTGTTGATATGGGTTAGACTTTTGTGTATAGGTATCCGCACAAGTAATATATGATTATACGGGTTTGATGTCATATAGTGTTTGCAATTTATATATTTTGTGTCATGCGTGAATCGGTTCATTTTGTATTCGTACTATTTGAGGGACAGAATGGCTTTTTTAAAATAATTTTCTAGTTGCGGTTTCTGAATTTAGAGTGGATGAATAGTACACCATCGCTGTGTGTAATTGTCGTACAAAAGGATGAGTGATATATAAGGTTTATATTTTTTTGGATCATCTGACTGAATATTTAATATTGATTAGTGATCATGTTGTCAATTGTTGTATAAAGTGCGCGGTTTCATTATACGTTGAGGGATATTATGTCATACTCTTTGGTTGTTGCGTTCTGTCGCATGACTTCTACTCATGTAGCGATGTGAGCTATGACCCTCAGTCGCTTTTAGGCTACGCAGTTTACGTGTTGGTTATCTTACTGGAGCCCGATATAGTTCTTACCTGTTAATAGGTTACTCGTCGGCTATTGTTGGTTTGACGGTCTTTTCCTCATGGAGGTGTCTGTATTCGACATAACCTTCATCCAGTAGAAAGATATCTGCTTATATTGTAGTTTGTAGAAGTGAATACCTTGCTTATTTTAGTTGTAGAAGATTTTGATCTCCGACTTGTTTTAGTGGTAGAGATAAGATATCTCCGTTTGTTTAGTTGTAGAAAGACGGCGGATTCTGCCTCTTGTTTTAGTTTGTAGTAATAAATAATAATCTTGCTGGCTTGTTGTTAGTTGTAGAAAGATCGATTCTCTCTTGTTATTTGGTGGTAGAATAATATCTCCGCTTAGTTTAGTACGTAGAAAGATATCCTCGCTTATTTTAGTTGTAGAAAGATATCTCTGCTATAGTTGGTAGAAAGATAGTTCGGGCTCTGCTATGTTGAGTTGTAAGGGGAAAGATGTATCCGTGATTAATTTAGTTGTAGAAAAATGGATGATACATCCGCCTTTGTAGTTGTTGAAAGATATCTCCGTTTGTTAAATTGATAGAAAGTACATCCCCTCTGTTGTTAGATTGTAGAATTAAGATTCTCCGCGGTGGTTTAGTTGTAGAAAGAGATTATCCGCAATTGTTTAGTTGTAGAAAGATATCCCCCTCTGATTTAGTTTAGAAAGATTAATCCCCGCTTTTGATTAGGAGAATTTATTTGTTTATTCATAGAAAGATAATGCCGTTGTTTTAGTTACTAGAAAGTATTCCCTTGCTTTAGCTGTAGAAAATATCCCCGCTGTTTAATGTTGTTAAAAGATTATCCAGCTTGTTTTTGTAAGACTTCGTTTTCTAGAAGCATATCCCCGCTTGTTTAGTTGTAGAAGATATCTCCGCTTGTTTGGTTGTAGAAAGAATCCCGACTTGTCTTAGTGTATAAGATGCCCCGCTTGTTTGTCTTAATAGAAAAGACGATTGCCGCATTGTTTAGTTGTAGAAAGATGCTCGCGCTTGTTTAAGCTGTAGAAAGAATATCCGCTTTGTTTAGTAAAGTGCTATATGCGTACAGAGTTATACCTTGGCCCACATAGCCTGGCTTCCAACAAAAAGAAGCACAATGACAAATTGAAAATTGCAAACAACAAGAAAATGACAAGTTAATTCAGACTTTCTCCGGGCTTTCATCTCTAAGCCGTCTAAGAGTTGTAGGTCATGTTCTCTGAGGCCTAATTCAAGAGCAGCACTGTTGTTTCTATTCCAGGTTGCTAACAAATGACGATGTCATTTAGGAAAGTTTAATTCTGTGGGAGTTACATACGCCTCGGACTTGTTAAATTAAGATGCTGCGGGTTTTACGAGGAAGATACGCTGACGCTGGTCTTTGTGCCGATGTTATGTACAATGCCGCATACTGTATGCCGCATTGTAGTTCGCTGACACCAATGCGTCCCTCTGATGTCATCGTACATATTGGATAATTAAACGACGACAATGTAGCGAGGCTGGACATTGGCCATTTTGCCTGCCTATGATAATCAGACAGCTTCTTGTCTTCGAGGCGATACTGTGATTATACAAAGTAAACGCGAAAACAATAGCACGAGTTCTGAATATTGATCATTCCTCACGATGGCCCGTTAAAGTGCAATGGACATACGAAAATATACTTTCTTTAGGGATAGTGTCACTCGTTTTGTCAAAAAATTTTGAACTGAAATCAAATGAAGCCCAAATGACTCGATACAGGTGCTTTTCTGTTTATTAATAACAAATTTTATACATTTTATCTGGTAATTCTATTATCCAAAGTCTAAAAACGTTGTTTTGATGTTCTTAAAATTACTGTTACCAGTTAATTTTTGGCTTCTTTCCGATCTTCCGGCAAATTTTTCCTAGCGGCACGTCTGTGTATTACCACATATTTAGGAAGAGGACCCCCCGGGAAAAGAAGTGCACCTCCTTACCTAATTTTAATCATAAATGACTTTCATTGTACAGTGAAACGCTACGTACACTTCCTTAACTTGAATAATTTTCTGATAGTAGGAAACATCTACAGTAAACTAGTTGTTAGTCCTTTTTCATTTTATGAAAGCATCGATGCATCTTTATAGTTGCAGCCGGATTAAAACCAGCCCCCCCGCCCCCCCCCTTTCTTCTCCTATCGTCGTCAGGACAACGACGATAGGAGGTAAGACGTGATCTTTAGTCTGGCTTTTATTTATTATTGTGGTGGATTGAATTTTCAAAGATCGAATAATTTACTGGAAGTCCATCTATAACCCCCACTCCTCTCTCCTCTTCTCTCATCTCTCCGTCTCCTCGCTCTCTTCTCTCTTCTCTCTCTCTCTCTCTCTCTCTCTCTGTTCTTTCTCTCTCTCTACTCTTCTCTCGTGGCTCTTACCTCTCTGGTCATTTACGGAAGCTT
>CAJDSM010030172.1:0-26807 GCA_903981925.1 Ostrea lurida
AATAAGCAACAATATAAGAACAATAAAGTAACATAAGACTACTAAAAACGCAAACAATAAGCAACCAATAAGTAACAATACAACAATAGAATACCAATAAAGTAACGATTTTAACTATTTACAGCTATAAGTATAGATATCAATTAGAGGATAGGAAAGTGATACTATATAAAAGCAAATCTAGCGATTTGTGTTAATATTGTAATACCAGCTAAACCGTGGAAATTTCAAACATTTTGCCGGCCGAACTTGAGCTGGCTTACGTATCCGATCAGGGTGGCAAGCTACACGTGGTTTCGGCCGTTTTTCAAAGTCGGCTTCTTACTTTGCCGGCTCCTTAATTTTTATGCCCCCTGATCGAAAGATCGGGGCATGTTGATTTGTCCTCGTCTGTCATGTCTGTCATTCTGTGCCTTCTGTCATAATCTGTCGTGAAACTTTAACCTCGGCTATAAACTTTGAATGGTAAGTTACTAGGAGCTTTGTATTTCACATTTAGTCACACAACTGTACTGTTACCGGGTTCATAACAGCGGTTCGGAAAAACGATATGAACGTTCGGTAGCTGAGGTTCTAAGAATGCCAAATTAGCGTAGGTGCAATCACGGGGTCAATCAATAGAAGAACTGCACATCAGCCTTCGAAAGTTTGAAAACTTGACTGTAAAACAGTGTTTTTGTTCACCGAGGTTATTCCAAGGGCATTTTGTTCTTTTATGAATGGAAATAAATGTTAACAGAAATTTTCCAGCTTTCTTCAAACCGTGACGTTTGAACACGTCACAAATCGAAATGACGACGTCAAAACAGATAACAAAGAGCGAAAATCGGGTTGTGAATAGAAAGTAAATCAAATATGCCTTATAATATCGTTTGTGATAAATAGAATTCTTAAACTCTGCTTATGCATATTGAAATTTAGTGAAAATTCGTTACCGATTGTAAAATATTTCCCTCGGCCAAGGCTCGGGAAATATTAATACCGTGAACTCATTTCATAAATTTCATATGCCATAAGCATCAGTTCAAGATCCTCTATGTATGTCCTTATGACAAGAACCTGTTCCGTGCTTCCATCCAAAACTCTTTTAACCTCCGACTTTTGACCTTGAACGAGTTTTGATATACTCTATCTTTTCAAACTTAATCCTTGCTATTAAGCTTTTTTATATGATATAGTACTATGGGGCATTTGATATTTCACAAGTATGTTCTTATTACAAGACCTTTCATGGTACCAAAGAATGTATTGACTACCGACCTGGACCTTGAAGTTTGGAACCTTACTTAGCTTATAACGTTCTTGCAATGATAAGTACTTACGGCTTGAATTTCACATGTCATGTTGTTTCTTTATGACACAAGCCTTTCGTGGGTACCCAACATTGTTCACCTGCCTGACCTTGACGCTTCGAAATTTGAGCCTACTTATCAAGAAACTAATAAGCTTTTTGAATGATAAGTACTAGGCTTTGATATTTCCAGTATGTTTCTTATGACAACAACCCTTTCACTGGTACAAAACTTTTGACCCTCGCTGACCTTGGCTTTGAATTCTTGACCTACTTTTTAAAAACTTTAACTCGGCTTAACGTTTTGAATGGTAAAGTACATAGGGCTTTGATATTTGCACATGTATGTTTCTATGAGCAAAGACATTTCTCCTTGCTACAACATTGTTGAGCCTGTTGACCTTGAAATTTGATCCCTACTTTCAAAAACTTTAACCTGTAAGCTATAACCTTTTGAATGATAAGTACTGGGCTGATATTTCACAAATAATGTTCTTATACAAGACTTTTCCATGGGACCAAAGAATGTTTGACCTTTCCTGACCTTGGCCTTAAGTTGACCCTTTACTTTCAAAAACATTTAACCTTAGCTAATAAGTTTTTGAATGTAAGTACTAGGGCTTTGATATTCACAATGTATGTTACTTATGACAAGACCTGTTCCGGGGTACCAAAATTTTTGACCTCCTGACCTGACCTTGAACGATTTGCCTACTTTTCACAAAAAAGCTTGACCTTAGCTATAACTTTTGAATGATAAGTTTACTAGGGCTTTGATATTTTAACAAGTATGTTTTCTTATTACAAGGCCTTTTCATGGGTACCCAAAATTTTTTGACCTCCTGACCTTGAAATTGCACCTACTATCAAAGAACTTTTGAATGAACTAAGTACTAGGGCTTGTTGAATTTTCACAAAGTATGTTCTTATTACAAGACCTTTCCATGGGTACCAAAAAATGTTTGACCTGCCTGACCTTGAGACCTTGAAGTCTGACCTACTTAGCTAGTAACTTTTTGAATGATAAGTACTAGGGCTTTGAAATGTTCACATGTATGTTTCATGTATGACAAGGACCTTTCGTGAAGTTACAACATTGTTGGACCTCCTGACCTTGAACCTTGAAATATTTGACTCCTAGCTTCTATCACAAAAACTTTGAATGAATAAGCCACTAGGGCCTTTGATTTTCTTGGACAAGTATTTTCTTTATGATCAAAGACCTTTCTAATGGGTACACAAAATTGTTTGTACTCCCTTGACTCTTGACCTTGAAGTTTGAATCCCTACTTACTTATAAGTTTTGTGATGTGATAGTATAGCGGCTTTTGATATTTCACATGGTATGTTTCTTATGAACAAAAGACCTTTCCGTGTGGTACCAACTATATGTTGACCTCCTGACCTTGACCTTGAAATTTGACCTACTTATCAAAGCAACTTTTTGAATGATACAGTACGTACGGGACTTTGATATTTCACAAATATGTTTCTTATGACAAGACCTTTCCGTGAGGTACAAACTTTTGACCTCACTGACGATTGATTTTGAACTTGACCTACTTTTCAAATAACTTTTAAGCATTAGCCATAACTTTTGAATGGCGTAAGAGTTTAGGGTCATATCAGATCTTACCCATGTGTATTCTTAGAACTAGTCCTTTATCACTGGTACACAAAATGTTGACCTTGACCTTGAAATTTTGACCTACATTTTTAAAACTTTTACATTGGCCGTAACTTCTTTTGCTGGTAAGGGATATAACGCTAACATATTTCACATGCATAATTCCTCTTATGACATATGCCTCCTTCCACTGCATGTGGAATACGGGCATTCGTGTTTCATCAACACACATCATTGTTTTAATATCAAATTTAATAAATGTATTTATTGTGTGGAGTACTCTGTTCTGTTTTTTTTGCAATTGAAGCTCTTTTATCGATAAACCCGGGTATTAAAATGCACCGTAAGTATATATTATGAGACTTTTTAATGAAGAGTATTTCAATACTGAACATCGCTATAGACAGAGGTTGAAGTGGACAATGGTCTTGTTACGTTGAACAGCTAAATTTCAAATTATAAAATCAATTAGATTTAAACAGTCTTAAATCGTAAACAAATCGGATTAAAAAAGTAAATCGTAAACACTAAAATGCGCGGCATATCAAAGACAAAGAATACGCATCTTTCAAAACGCACACTAAAATCGAAGGGGGTATGAAAGACGATGTTACTCCAAAGATCATATCGTAATTCAAAATAATAAAGTTGTATTTGAAAGTGTATGAATTACCTTTCCAGCAGTATATAACATATATCGTTTAGTGAAATTCACAACATCGATGATAATAACCATGTCTCTGGGTTTTTTTACACGCAAAATTCTCCGATAGGGGATAGCATGCCCATTAATCAACGTGTTAATTATGCTGTTTATTTGGAATATGGAAATGTTAACGGTATAGATATATAGAACATACCTTGTTGGACGTGACTGCAACAACCTTTTCTTCGTTACTTATTGACTTTAAGCAGTCTTATTGTAATACTTAGACTTGCTTATTGTCTTTTAGTAGTCTTATCGTTACTTATTGTTGCTTATTGTCTTTTAGTAGATCCCTTAAAAAACCATCATTTAACCCCAAATTCCCAGATTCCCATCAAGATACTGCAGCCGATATTTTTAATGCTAATCCCTTAAAGGATTAAATTTAAAATTTGAGATCGGTTTTGAGATCGGTTTTCATTGTTGGGTACATAAATTATATTTTTCTTCAATATCCAGTTTTTGGCGATTTTTATATAAAAAAAGCATCATTTAACCCCAAAATTCCCATTTTTCCATAGAGATACATCAGCCGGTTTTTATTATGTTGTTTGTATATGTTTTCTCGCATGAATAATCAATAATTCATTTCTGTTGCAATTAGTTTGAGATTATGCCCAAAATATGGCTAGATTGACTAGACTAAGGTAACTAAATACAAATAGGTCATGTACTATAATTTACTGAACCGATATATAAGATTTATCGGTACATTGCTATAAAAAGTACACAATCAGCAGTGCAGTATGAGGATTTTTTCCCCATTTTGATGTTATAATATTTTTAGAGCATAACTAAATGCAGAAAATTTGATATTTTTTTGTTATTTTATCTCTGCTTAATTATTGGATAATAATTAATTTCAACCACATGCATAATTATCAGTCATGTCTCTTCATAATTAGAGTAAAACCACTGGATAATGATTAATCATGTCTCTTCATAGAGTAAAACCACTGGATACTTTGGCCAGAGATATTCATGGTTGGACGAGTTACCTCCCTTCACTGGATTGCTCTCCTTAAGACAACCCTGTCTATATGTCAGACAAAACAGTCCTACCACGGTGAGGAAGAACAACATCGCAGCACCAGCGCCCCCTATCAGCAAACAGAACTGTCCCTGTGCTCTCTGTCATGAGGACCTCCTGAAATTGCAGGTACCACAGACAGAAGTATTTAGCGGCTCTCTAACAAGTATTAGGCTGTCTATGCTACCTGAGTAACCGCTTCATTTTTTGTGGATTACCAAGATTTTCTAGTTTCATTGGTTTGTAATTTGTTGGATATGATTTCTTTCAAATGAAACATTGCATAAATTGCATTTCATTGTGGTTGGGTACCCATGAAATCCAAGAATATTGAGGCCCTACAAAAGTTGATATACCACAGTACTTGTTGTTGTTGTTTGTTTTTCTTTTGAGTGGGGCCATTATTTTTAGTACAAATGCTACTGTTTTTATCCATTTCTACTAACCTAGTTGTAAGTACATTTAAATGTTTCATATTCCCTTTCTATTTAGGATTATAGCTATGCAGCTACATGTTACCTTTGTAACAGACTTTCTATATATGAATTTGTAAATGTTTTACACAGAGCGTTGCATATGTTTTACACACACTATAGAGCATTTAGTTTAGTTTATTTGAGCTTTTTTTATTTTAGTCAAACTTGGCCTCATATTATTAGTGGGGAAATTTAAAATGGGTCAAATTTAAATCTTAATTTCCAAGTAACAATATATTTCTATGTTCATTACAATTGGGACCAAAATAATCTAAGAGGTGGATTCTAATTAATGCCATTGGCTGTTGTGAACTCGCTAACCCTCAACGCAGTCCAGCTGTTTGACTCGCTAACCCCCCTCAGCAGTGCTGTTCTGAACATCGCTAAACTCAGCGTGCCTTTGTTGAACCGTCGCTAACTCAGGCAGTGCCTGTCTGAACTCGCTAACTGCAGCAGTGCCCTTGTTCTAACTCGCTAACTCAGCAGTCGCTGTTTGTAAACTCGCTAACTCAGCAGTGTCCTGTTCTGAACTCGCTACACATCAGCAAGTGGGCTGTTGTGAACATCGCTAACCTCAGAGTGCCTGTTTCTGAACTGCTAACTCAGCAGTGGCTGTTCTGGCCTCGCTACTCAGCCAGTGCCTGTTGTGAACTCGCTAACTCAGCAGGCCCTGTTCTGACTCGCTAACTCAGCAGTGCCTGTTCTAACTCGCTTAACTCACAGTGGCCTTTCTGATTCCAGAGTATGCTGTGTTCTCCGGGCTGCAGTAGAGCTGTAGTGGACAAGACGCTGGATCTCCTGCACACTGCTACGTCCGTACAGGGCTGGGACGCTGTCTGGATGCTGTGTAAAATCCGGGCGGAGGTCACAGAGACCTTCAAGGTCGTGGTGGAGAGGTACCCGACTGTTGCCCTTAGTTACGGTACATCAGTACTGGGGGCAGACCCCAGCTTGGTGAGTGGTACAAGTGGTTTAAGGAATTAAAGAAAATTAATCTGTAAAACATGGTATTTACCGTGCAAGCGTTCAGGGATTCATTGTAACCAAACTTTGTAATACGGTAAAACATGGTTACAGCAAACATCTAGGGCCAGCAAGATACAGTAAACTTTGTTATATCCAGCAAAATATTTGATATATTCCTGTCATAGTGGACTTGATATCACTTCACAGAAGCATGAATGTATTATAAGCATCTTCATTATAAGTGGGTTTTACTGTACTGTTAAAAAAAACCTGACATGATAGGGTGGTCATTCAGTAATAACATGGTCATAAATCAGTATTTTGTATATTAAATTCTTTGACTTTTTAGTGTAGAATTTTGTATCTTTCTAGAAACCATGATCTGGTTAGATTCAAGTTTTTACACCATGTTTACATATTTTCATATTTTTAGTGGCATAATTTCCTGAATGAAGTAGTACAGATGAACAAAATTCAAGCTGAAAGTCCAGATGAGAATGCTGAAATATATTTTAAAACATTCCAAGGTAAAAAAAAAAAAAAAGAAAAAGAAAGAGAGAGAGAGAGAGAGAGAGAGAGAGAGAGAGAGAGAGAGAGAGAGAGAGAGTGTGTGTTAGGGGAGATAACTCTTACTTCATTCCACTTTTGCTAAAGTTCAAGATGCCTGTTTAATATAAGAAGTATTTGAGAAAGTTCTACAGATATAAATGTTAGACTTCACAGAGGCGTAGTTCACATTTATATTTATACAAAACTTTTTAAACAAAAAAGACAACTTCTGTATTTAAATTTCATGCTGCATTTCTTTTTATTAAAAATTCAGTTCTCATTGTAAACTTGAATTAGTTTTTAAATAACAGATACTGCTAATGTAAATATGAATAGTTTATTACTGCTAAGGTACATTGGTTTATTATATATTTTGATTTCAGGTATACTGAAACATCTAACAGACATATTGGAACTGAAGGACTTCCTCCGAATTTTACCAGACGAGGGGAATATGTTATTTTTCTTGCCTTACATTACCAGGTGTCAGGAAAAGGAGAAATCGGAAACTTTGTTATCCTCGATCGTCAGAAAGGGAGGACATTTACAACGATTTGTATGATCAGCTCAAAGTGTACAACAATTTACATATTATTTATTGAACTATTAAATCAATTAGATATTTTGTCAATACCGATACATGTAAAACGCTTCAGTTTTGTATCATATTTCTCCATATAAGCACTGTGACATGCATATAACCTTTTTAATTTGCCATAAAATCTATTAGAATATGTTACAAATATATATAATGAATATCTAGTTTGTCTATATTTATCAATCTATAGAAAAAATTACAATGGCGACAGGGGTGACATCCGCTTTGTGATTGACATGAATTACTCCAATCTTGCATTGCTTACAATAGCTAATCAATTTATTTTGTATACAAGTGTTTGACCACAACAACAACTACTAGTGGTGATTGTAGTTTGAATGCAATGATTATGCTCTTAGCCAATGATTCTGATTTGTTTGTTGTTATTATTAAAAGTCTATTTTTTTTTAATATTTTTTTTTTTTTTATGGAGAATATACATTGTATTTTGTTTAAGTTACAAGGAAAGATTGAGATCATCAACGATTAAAAAAAAACCTTTTCTCTTGATGTATACTTTTGTGCAGGTTTGATAAGTGATACAAAGATTGATCAGAAATAAATTTTAAAAGTGTTGAGTATATATCTGTCAAGTATTGTAAAAAAAAAAAGGGGGGGGGGGAGCAAATTTAGATATGCTCAGTACCACCTCCAAAATATGGTGCTGTTAATGGAATGCATGTTCAAAATTAGTGATTCTGCCCACTAGACCCCATGTATCAGTCTGTATCTTTTGATATGTAGTTCTAATAGTGCTTCACTTGGAATAACAACAACCCCCCCCCCCGCCATCGCTCTCACTCGTGAGGAACATGGATTTCTGAGACTACCGTATTCTGCGCCCCACTTGTCACTCTAACCCTGGATCCGCCCCCCAGCCTCGGAGAATACACGCACTCGTTCACCCCACACATGCCGTATGCCATTTAAAGTATGTCCTTCTATTATAATGTAGATAATCAAAGTGACATACGAAAACGCAGTTTGTAGAAACCTTTAATGTGATGGTGAATTTGCGTAATTCAGTCGTAGTTAGATCTATTTATTTTAAAAAAAAAAATTCACAATGAACATATTACAATTCAACGCAGAAATTCATATGCAAACTTATTTGAATCGTGAATCGGATCTTTTTTGTTGCAGATTGCAGACTTGCTCGCGTTTTGTTTTGCTATCATTGTGTAAATCTGAAATTCACCCCACCCATAACGTATCGTTTGAAGCTGTTGAAAGGCAACTAAATTCTTGGACCAGAACGCTTTCAAGTGAACTGGACCTATTTAAATGTAAATCCATTGATTTTAAATGAGAAGACTTCCGTGACATAAGGTAGAGTTTTGCGGATAAAAACAGGTCTGCGACATCGGGAGATTGGCCATGGGCGTGGAGGTCTCACTCCTCCTGCTGCTCTGTCTGTGTTACAGTGGCTATGGAATACGTATCCCCCTGCCAGCTGAATTCGATGGGGAGCCTCAAGGTCAGTTGTTCTCTGTTACTGATTTGAATTATCCTTGGCGCAGATGGCACTGGCTCTAGTTTCCAACGTTATGCTACAAATGCAGAGGGGGTGGGGTGTTGCAGAATATATTTAGAAGGTACAAGGTTGTCTAACAGGAACGAAATTTGAGGAACTGGCGAAGTAGCGAGTTGTATAAGCAGGAAAGAAGTATATTGATAATCTGACTGTAACACCCTTAGGATTTTACAGTGTAAGCAATGTTTTCACTTATTAATAACGGATATATGCTATTTCATAGTATTATAATTTTGTTTCTCGATAATAAAATACACACTCATTCAAACTAAACAAGTTAAATTGATACGGAATATTAATGCATTATTCAAATTGCCCTCCCGCTCCCTGGTTTTTTTTTTAATTTAATATCGCCGTAAACTTGCAGAGTTCTATTGCCAGCAGGGGGAATCGCTTGTCGCTAAATGACGAAAAATGTAGATTTGATTTAAACGATGCAAAATTTTAAAGTGCAATATATTTAAATCCTACATCGGCACATAAATACGAGATGATACCACGGTGTTACTGGGACGAATAATGAAGATAGTAACAGGGGGCTTTTCTCTCTATTAATCTAAAATTTAACTACATACCAAACTTTATTTGAAGCGTTTTGTCCAGATCACTGAATTTCAATTGTACTAATAAACTTCACTGTTGGGAACTGGGTCATGTTACTGTGTGAAAAAAAAAAAAATCGAGCCCATTGAGAAACGATATGCCGCATGACGAGGACAAGTCGCTAGTTAACATCAAATATGTGATTAGCTGCAGAACTGTAACTCTTTGAAAGATCTGATCTGTCCCAATATTTTTTTCAGAGAGCTACAGTTCTAGATCTGCAGCTAATGTGTGGTGTGATCAGGGTGTGTATTTGTACGTGTAAGTTCTTTGAGGAAATAATATTTATTTAAATATGACTTGAAATATCATCAAAACGGGGCCCACGGAAACATTGAGGTATCTCGGTGATTTCCCATTAATTTCTGGCGTATCTGCTATGGTTTGCTGATGGTACAAATAAATTGTTCTTTATATATCAGGAACTACGCAGATAATCTGTAATATATTTGATCAGCCATCCGTGAAAGCTTGATCCACCCAATAACAGATAAAATTCTGAGGCTATTTACATTTTAGTTGCTAATTACTGATGTAAACAACGAAATCAAAAGAGTCGGGGGGAAAATAACGTGATGAAATAAGAAGAATGTTTAGACGTGTACAAAGTGTCATTTGATTCATTACTCTGTGAACAATCAACACTTCACATCAGTGCCTTTAACTAAAAAATCTAAATGTGATCCATCCCACCCCATCCCTAAGAAAACAACGCCTCCATCGACAAAACCACAACCAACAATTAACATTGATAAGTATTTTGATTACCGGATGGGGGGGGGGGGGGCCGCGCGGGGGGGGGCGTCTGAAATAGAACACATTATGCTCAAGAAAATATGAAAATCAAAAGTGTTTTGCTGTCGTTTTCCTATGGAATTCCATATAAGTCAGTCCACTCTTTAAATATGTCGAAAATCATCTACATGAAAATGAATTGGTTGATGAATTTTTATTTACCCGTTAGATTTAATGTATGTGGTGAATGTAACTATGATATTCAATATGGTCCAACCATTCTTAAATATGTTGTGTGTAGTTTGGACAATCGTGGAAGCACCACAAGTTGTAACAGTACAGTGGCTATAGTAGTTGATAGTTGGCTCTCTCTCCGAGAAACAAGAGATAATTCGATATTTCTTTGACCCCTACCCCCGTTTTTATATTGTGCCCCCCCCCCCTTTCTCACAAATCTGATGCGTAAGAATTCAACAACCAGATGAATTTGATATGTGTGCTTTAATTACTTGTATATTTATAGACATATATTCAAAGGGTGAGCAGTAAATAGTAGACTGTTGTATTTGGAATTCCATAGTAAATACTTGTCAATTACACACTGACTATAACGAACTGAAGCATTGTGTATTGCAAGTTTCTGTTAAAGAAGAAAAAAGAAGTACAGTAGAACCTCATTATTTCAAACTCAATGGGTCCAAGAAACAGAGATACATGAGAAAATAGATGGCTGGTACCTCCGAATCAGTTTGACATAGCCATGGTATTCGAGATACCAGTGTTCGAGATACCGAAATTCAACTGTATATGTTGGTAATTTTTTTATTGTGTCACCTGCCTGCGTTAGCGGAGCGCGACATATAGGGATCACTTTAGTCGTGCGGCGTCGGCGTACACAAACTTTCTGTCCGCATTTCTTCGAGAAACCACATAGGCCAGCTTCCTGATATTGGCACAGCGAGCATCAGTTGGAACCTGTATCGTGTACAGCAGTTTCAATCTGCCGCATGCCAACTTCCTGTTTGACGGCAACTTAGAGATATTTTTAACATAGACAAATTTCTGTCACATTTTCTTCAGGAACCACACAGGCTAGCTTTCCTGATATTTGGTACAGAGCATCAGTATGGACAACTGTATCGTGTACGCAGTTTCCAATCTGAGGCATGTCAACTTCCTGTTTGACGCAACTTTAGGATCATTTTAAGATAGACAAATTTCTGTCACATTTTTCTCAGGAACCACACAGGCCAGCTTCCTGATATTTGGCACAGAGCATCATTATGGACAACTGTTCTATGTACACGCAGTTTCCATCTGCCGCATGTCAACACTTCCTGTTTGACAGACACAATTTGATATTTTAACATATACCAATCTTCTGTCACATTTTTCTCTAAGGAACCCACAGGCCAGCTTCCTGATATTTGGTACAGAGCATCAGTATGGACAACTGTATCGCGTAACGCAGTTTCCAATCTGCACATGTCAACTTTCCTGTTTGACGCAACTTAGGATATTTTAAGATACACAACTTTCTGTACATTTTTCTAGCAGTAGAACGTCTTTAAGTTGAACCAGGTCTGTACTCGGTGTCTGAATGACCACTGGATGCCACCGACGAAGAAATGTGTAAGAAAGTTCGGGATTGGTATACGCTGCAAGGCGAATTCAGGTGGAAGAGATAGCGCAGACATTAATTTGACATTTCACATGGTAGTGTTTCAACAATCTTGCAAGCATGATCGTTTAGGTATGCGCAAGCGAACAGCTCGTTGGGTCCCCAAATCCCTTAGCGATTAGAGCATCAGTATGAAGCGCCTTGCTGAAGCGTTTTATATCAAAAGATGATTCCCTTTTGCGTCTGATGACTGTAGTTGAGACTTGGGTTCATTATTACGAGCCAAAGAATAAAGCTTAGAATCGTCAGTGGGTAGGGCCTGGGTTCCCAATGCCAAAGAAGTTCAAAACGCAACCATCTGCTGGCAACGCGATGACTACAGTATTTTGGGACGCAAAAGGCGTTATGTTTTACCCAAGGGAAGTATAATAACTGGAGTGTACTATACAAACTTGCTAGACCAGCTGAGAACCGCCATCCGTGAAAAACGCCGAGGTAAACTCTCTAAAGGTGTTTTGCAGCAACAGGACGACGCGCGAGTCCACACTTGCAAAGTTGCAATGAATGCTGTCGAGCAAAACAGGTATGCCTATTCGCCTGATCTAGCTCCTAGTGACTTCTTCCTATTCCCAAACTTGAAAAAAGGATATCCGAGGACGTCATTTCCGGTCTGACGAAGAAGTCATGACGGCAGTTGAGGAGGGGGTAAATGGAAATTTAAAGGACCCTGGCTTTCTGGGATTATGACACTTGAACACCATCGGTCTAAGTGCATAACGATGGAGGCAACTGCATCGAAAAAGAAGATATATATATATTATCTCTCAACCAGAAATAAGTTTGGCTAATTACTTATTGATTCGACCTCGTGGTTCACATGTTCCATACGAGTAATTTTAAAACTCTTTTCGTTTTCTGTTTAACCACTCATTTTTTTTTATCCTTCAATCAAGATAATCAGAAATTATCTGATTTATGTAATTTTGCACTGGCTGGTTTTGATCATTAGAACCCCCAAGGAAAGTTTACCTGTATTCCACAGCCAGGTGAGGTCCCAAGGGGAGTAGTGTGCAAGCATACTCTAAGTTTTTTTTATGTACATATTTAAACTGAAAAAAAACCTGTGCACTTTTCACTCCTCGAATAAAGTATTTAGTTTATACCAATTCACTTGGCACTCCCCAAGTCCATGCTTCACGATTAGACATAGTTACCCTTCTCTCAGGCACTTAATCCCTTGGTACTGTCGAAAATGTCACCAACATAGATACGTAAAATATGGAAACTAAGTTATAGAACTGGGAAAGTAATTATCTTCAGTGAAAATTTATAATTTAATTGCAATTTAAACTTGAGAATAATTTAATAACATTGAATATAATTTCTTCTCTGTGGACTTGCAGGAGAAGTGAGCGTTGTTGTACGAGACGGCGGGGATAAACTCCTCAGGTCATTGGGAGGGGCGTCCATTCCCGCCAAAAGTTTGGAAGTATCATTCCCCTTCAAAAGAAATCACGTGATGTTGCATCTAGTCCGAAACGACGAAATCTCCACAAATGTTCCTTTGTACACAATGAATGATAATGGTTTTATCACGAGGGAATTCATTAAGGATGATCAGGTATGTGTATTTCAATATTAAAAGATTTATAAAAAGGCAAAATGTAATTTCATTGGATTTTTTAAACAATGAAGTGTTAGAGGGTATGGTAGTATCCAGCATTATGTAGGAAAATAGATTTGACTTGTGTAAGCCAATTGCATGTACCCATATACCGTAAATAAATGATCGTGGAACAAGTTATGCCTTCTTTTAAAAATAGCTCAGCTTCGTAAACACGACAACCAAAATCTCATCCTTTTCTGTGGAAAAAACTTACTTTTGTTTTAATTAATGAAGTCGGTCTTCAATTGTCAATATCTGCAAGTTAGCAATTCCGATGTCACGGTTTCTAGATAATATATCTGAAGAAAAATCTTTATCACAGGATTATTTCTCAATTTTAAAGGGATTTACGAGAAAAATATTGACCTCGACTTCACCTCGGGTCAATATCATACCCTAGTAAATATCGTGTTTCTTGATTTCAAAGAAGTCTCTAATTTTATTTTTAATCCGGATGATCGAGGTATCAAACAGAAATTTGAACAGAAAAATAAATCAATATGCACAACACTTCATGCGTTTACGAGTTTTTTGTCCAGTTCTTCGATCATCTAAACCAATATACATGTAAAATATTTTCTTACTACATGTACATGTATCTGATTCCCTCAGAACCACAGAAAATACTTTATTTAGATGAAAACACTAGGAATAACATCATGCTTGTGACTTACAAACTTTTCAGGTAACAATTATTAATCCAAAATAATGTAAATGAATGTAAATAAAATAAATGTCAAATCCTCATATTGCATTATTGAATATTAATGGATTCCGAACTTTACGATTGGTGAAGATCCACAAAAGTAGAAAAAAATATCATACGATGGAATAATTCCGAACTTCTGATTATGTTTACTTGCATGTAAAATGGCGAAGTAACAAAGTATCAAACGTAATCATAGTCCAAAAGCACATACAAAATCGAGTGTAGGGCAACACGGACCTTCGACAAATGCGAAGGCAGGATCAGGTGCCATGGAGGAGTAAGCATCCTCTGCTGACCGGTCACACCTGCCGTGAGCCCGTAGTCGAAACAAAGTAAACGGGGTTACCCGTCGTCAAATCTAGTATGAAAATGACAGGTCTAACAAAGGGTATGAAATAAATCAGTCAACATATGACTTAGTGATAATTTGTAATCGCAAACAAGGTCCTTATAGCGACCGTAGAATTTGCGAAATGATGACTTTAAACGATATTCGTTATAACCCTGCAACATCAACTTTTTGGTTAGTAGTTGGCCTCGCTTTAAAAAATCATCATACGCTCATAATATCATGTAAAGGCAAAGACAACGAACAGTGATCAATCTCGTAAGTCCTAAATAGAATACAAAAACAAGAGTTGGGCAAACACGGACCCCTGGACACACCAGAAGTGGGATCAGGTGCCTAGGAGGAGTAAGCATCCCCTGTTGACCGGTCATGTGTATTATCGTGTGGTCTTTCAATGAAAACTTGCGTTACTTTTGAAATACAATATTCACTTAACCTTTTATACATGAAAAATATAAAGCAACTAAGTTAAAAATTGTTAACATTTCAGTTAATAGTCTTAAAAAGTTGATTTTAAATCTAGTAAATTGTTTTCTTTTTTTCTTTGATTGGTTGTACATTTGTATATTGTTCAACGTCAAGCTCGATAATTTTTTACTCATATGGAGACGTCACTATTGCCGGCGAAGAGCTGCAAAGCCTACGTTCGGCGCTCATGGCCTTTGTTTATCGTGCTACACTTGGTGTGGCACGGAGCCTCAATTTCTGCGGTCTCATCCGACGGACCGCCCCATTCAATTGCTTCTTACGACAAGCAAAAGGGTCTATTCTAACCCGGATTTCCAAGGAGAACTAGAAAAAAATTACCAATTAATTAGTCTCCCGTTTGAAATAGACCAAGTTATCCACAATCTAGAATCCCGAGATGTCAATTTGAAACCGATGGTAACTAGGTAAGTTCTCCAAGGTACCTCTACAGACTTGAATAATTAACTGAAACGCTGATTTATTGTAGGATGCATTTCTGTACCAAGACATTTCTAACGGAGCAGGTGTTTTGGTGCAAGCTACAGAGTCCTCTTATTGTTTGGTAAGCTTCAAATTTTTACACGTTTTCTGTGAATCGTATTGTCTATGAACACGGAAATAGAGTTGGTGATGAAAAAAAAGTACTCGTGACTCATTCTTCTTGCGTCATTTGAAAATGTGTCCACTCTGATATTAATGGTACATGTATGATAATGCGTGGTGAAATATGGACTTATTTCGCACGGTATACTAAAAATGGGAATTCACATGAACAGATTTTCTCGTGTTTAGCATACATTTTGAGGGCTTTGTTTAAATAAAAATAATTTTTCAGTTTGGCAGCTTTTATGTGGGTGAAGAGGAGTTCTTTTTAGAGCCCAGTCACAGGGACTGCACCGACGCTTCCATGAACTCCACTTTCAGGGTGTGGAAAGTGGACCTTTCCGGGCTCCAGTTCTCTGACGTCACAGGTACCGTATGACCTTGTGTTTAGAAATCCTTGGGGTTGTCGGATAATAAGTTTTTTTTAAAACAAGTAAAACTAATTCGCCTATACGTGGGAGCGGAGAAATAGGCAAGCATTTTTTTTAAATTTCTTTATTTTTTAATTTTTTTTTTTTTTTTTTTTTTTTTTTTTTTTTTTTAACAAAATGACACTAACCAAGATAGTCGGATTTTGAGATGATCAAATTAAGCAATTTTTTCCCATAGAGACTAGTGTTTGTTATACAAAATCAGGTAAAAAAAAAATGTATCCCCCCACACATCTCTCTCCTCTCTCTCTCTCTCTCTCTCTCTCTCTCCCTCTCTCTCTCTCTCTTCTCTCTCTCTCTCTCTCTCTCTCCGAAATTACGTTGACCTTATGATTGCAGTTCATTAATTTATTCACTTAAAACATATTAAACTAATTTCAAATGGAACATCACATATGGATAAACGAAAAGTAAATTGATGTAATAAATTCCTTCACTAACATCATATTTATTACGAGAAATTAAGTGTGGAGACCTGCACGATACATTTAGTTACATTTATTAATATTTATATAATGTTTAATGTTGTTATGCATTGTACACACCAATACATATAAGTTGATGATAATAAAAAAGAGGACATTTACATATCTGATTCAGTAACGCAGTGCAATTTGAAATCGTAAAACAGCGCGGGGTGCATCATAATAAGAACCCCAATCAATTTAATTACCTACACCGAATTACATGAGCAAGATTCCTTATTGAATTATTAATGGAAGTATAATTACACTGCATCCTTAATTAGCAATCAAAACTAATGAGACGCGAAGGAATGGTAAGAGAGTACTCGAGAATAGGTTGAGCAATACAAACATTTCACAGCCATCTTGAACGTTTTTAAACTATAGCTCTATATAATGATGATAGTCACATAAAATTTCGTCAGTGGAAAACTAAAACGCGCCATCTTTTCAATCTAGCACTTATTGTGCTTTTGCAAATCATATCGTACAACTGACTTGTCATCTTGGACGGATGACTCGGTATCTCGTCTGCAGCACTCGGTGTCTCGTCTGCAGCTCTCAGGGCTGCAGTTGTTTCCTCCTCTGCTGACGGCAACACACTTCCGTGTATTTGTATCACATATACCAAGGCCAGACCATTTGTAAGTCACCGATTTTTCTCATGTGATTTAGGATATATAGAACACTCATCATTTGATGTAAAGGTGCTATACATACAGAAAAATACATTCTCTATGTTCTCGAAGCAAGACATCCGACATTGATTGAAAGTTTGTTGGCAGACTATTAATCCTCTGATATTTGTATATCATACTACATATCAACATGTATTTTATATACAAACCTATATGTATAACGAAAAGAAATTGAACAATAGTGAATGACTTAAGTCAAAATAAATTTTTACTGTTAAATAATTAGAGTTATCTGCCATTTGTAAAAATAGGAAAACTCCAATTTTCTGAGTATATGTTCGGTAAATAAATATAGGATTTTCCATGGGTTGTGGTTTGATATGATTTATATCCAACGAGTTGTGAGTTTTCTATCCCCGAGCCTTGGCGAGTGGATAGAAAATGCACACCGAGTTGGATATAAATTATATCAAAACACAACCCATGACTTCATGTTATGAGTGATATCCACGGGATAAAGGGGTAAACATGTGATAATTAATTTTATTTCATACTGTCATAAAGAGAAAGTTTATACAACTTTTTACCAAGAGATTTGTATATATAAAAAAATGTTGTAATAAAACCATGTTCTTCTCATAGACTCCAAAGTAAAATCTAAGTGAAATAAATCAAACAGTATTTATCAAAATTTTGTAATTTGCTATGATGGATTATTTTTGTCTAATATACTCTTCAAAATGATACCATTATAAAAATCCAATTATCTATTTATTAGATATGAAATATGATTGTTGAATGTCTTTTGTTTTTGGTACTGCATACTACAATGTTGTACATGTATTCAATGTTTAAGTCTGTTTTGATTAACTACCACACTACATATCAGAAACGCCCCTTTTCACATTTAACTCGACCTCTTTTCTTTTGGCAGAAGAGGATTACTTTGGCTACAGGAAACCGCTTTCTAGGAAACACAGCTTAAGATTCAAACGAAATGTTGAAGACCTGAGTGTTGAAACTCTTTTCATCATTGACTACTCTATATATAGCTAGTAAGTAAACACCATGTATACACACACCCAAGTATTAGTGGAATACATTTTGATGCATGTAATTGTATGAATGGTATTTAAAATCAATTTCAATATGTGAAATGGCTTTCTTGATAGTTTGAAGTTGACATTTTTGTAGTTGGTTTTCGAAAGTTACAGTTGACAATGAAGCTGAGAGACCACAAGCAACCAAGAATGCCATCAGGCAGTTCTACGCATTTGTTATCAATGGGGTAAGTTGCAATTTTTTGACTTTTAAATATTTAAGAAATGAAGCTTTGTTGAGCACCTCTCTGAAGTTGATCTGAAAAAGATGCTGGATTTACCTATTGACACTATCTTCATTCTTCATGGTCTTTGGTGATCAAGTCTTCCATTAGTTGGTTGGAATTTCCATGTGCACGAATTGCGCTCCTTATTAGCCAACCTGAATTTACATTTTAGGGGCAGAATTTTCAAAAACTTTTGCAATGGCCTCCAACCCAAAATTTAGATTTATTTATTAACAATGTTTATTTTCATATCATATGTTGATTCGATATATCCCAGTGATCTCAGAATAAAAGACACCACAGTCTTCCATATCTGCTTTATATTTGATTATTTTATTACACAAACTGACAGCTGAACATCATGACAAACGTGATGACTTCAGCTTCTCAACCGACAACTTTCCATATTTCTTTATCAATTTTTTTTATTATCACCTGCATATAGTATTTATGTTTCTAAATTGATTCGCCCCGTGAGGACCCGAGTTAGAATAGGCCCTCAGTACCTCTTGCTTGTTGTAAGAGGCGACTAAATGGGACAGTCCTACGGAAGAAACCGCAAAAACTGAGCTCCCGTGTTACAGCAGGTGTGGCACGATGAAGATCCCCCTGCTCAAAGGACATAAATACCGAGCTTAGGCTTAAATTTTGGCACCCTTCACGGCAATGGTGACGTCTCCATATGAGTGAAAGATTCTCAAGCGGGACGTAAAACACTATATAATCAATCAATCTCAACTGATTCGATACGAAAAGCATGTTTTGCGCATCATCAATTTTGAAATGGAGGCAAGCTGCTGGCGTTATAGGGTTTCAGCAGTTTCATTTGAAATCAGCATTTTGCAAATTCTATGGTCCTTATAATGACCCTGTTTGCAAATACTACCTTTCCTTTGGTCGAATGCCGTCTTGCGTGTTTCATGATTATTAGGTCTGATTTTGTCTACGGGTACTCTGTTTACCTGATCAAGATAGAGAGCTAACAGTGAATGTGACCGGTCAACAGGGGATGCTTACTCCTAGGTGCGTGATCCTACATCTAGTGTTCCCAGTGGCCCTTTGCTTGTCCTACTCTTAATTTTGTATTCTGTATGGGATTTATGAAAAGGTGAAGATAACGAACAGAGATCAATCTAATAGATCCTATATGGAATACACATTGAGAGGTGGGCAAACACGGACTTCTGAATATACCAGATTTGGGATTAGGTGCCAAGGAGGAGTAAGCATCCCCTGTCGACCGGTCACAATCGCAGTAAGCCCGTTTTTCTTGATCAGGTAAATGGAGTAATCTGAACGGTCTAATAAGAAACACGTCAAACAGCAATAATTTTTTTGACCAAATGACAGGTTGTATTGACGAACTAGATTGTTTTAACTTAACGGCCATAGAATTAGCAAAATGCTGACTTTAAACAAAACTGTGGAAACCCCTGCAACATGAATTTATTTTTCAGTAATCTGTCCTGAATTTAAACTTGGTCATGCTCAGACAATCTCTTGTGTATCGAATCAGTTGAGAGACATAAACACCATATGCAGGTGATGATGGAATGATTGTAAACATGAGAAATAGAGGATGGAGAAGCTGAAGTCATCCCGACTGTCATAACGTTGAGTTATTAGTTTGCCGTTGATGTGTATAAATTGGTGAAGTACACAATGTGTTTAACGTAATCATAGTCCCAAAACATTTATACAAAGTCGAGTGTAGGGCAACACGAACCTCCGACAAACGCGAAGGTAGGATCAGGTGCCATGAAGGAATCAGCATCCTTTGCTGACTGGTCACACCCGCCGTGAGCCCGTAGTCAAAACAAAGTAAATTGGGTTACCCGTCGTCAAATCTAGTACAAAAATTACGCAGTTTTAACAAAAGGGTATGAAACAAATCAGTCAACATATGACTTATGATAAATTTGTACTTGCAAACAAGGTCATTATAGCGACGTAGAATTTGCGAAATGATGACTTTAAACGAGATTCATTATACCCTGCAACAATCAACTTTATGTTAATATATGGCCTCGCTTTAAAAAGTCCTTATGCATGGCTTGCTCTTGCTATCGATTCAACTGGGAGACAATATGTTCAATAGAATATCGAAGTACGAAGATGAGACAATATGTTCGATAAAATATCGAAGAACGAAGCAGATGTGGAAGACCCTGTGGTGTCTTATTTCGAGTTCCCTGGGATATATGAAATCGACACTGATTATTATTTTACAATAGATAAAGTGTCGTCGATATATGTAAATGTCCAATTAAAGGATACAGCTGGATTAATCACTGTTCATTATGTTTCATACCAGTTGTTAGACAGTTCTGTAAATCGTTTATATTTGTGGGTTTGTCCAACTCTCAATTTTGGAGTGGTGACATAGATCACTGTTTGTTGTCGTAACGTTTTCATTGATTGAAAATGTATGTTAGGTTAAAACGATTTTTAGCAGAAGAATCCGTTATAATACTAGTCTTTGCCGCAACGGTGTCCTTTCTGAAAAGTTGTTTTTCCGTATATGAGTTCACTTATCGTGTAGTTGTGGTTTAGCTTTCGGATGTACAGTACAGTAGAACCCATATTTTAAACTTCGATATCGCATACATGTAACTGCGTATATGTTTCCCATATACATTAGCATAATGTTGTTGCGTATTTTTGTTTTATCATGATTAACTGAATGGTCATAGTGGCACCTCACGGTACGGTAGTCTTTGTAAAGGATTTGAATTCGAAAAGGTGTAGATAAGGAACAGTGATCAATCTTTTAAGTCCCAAACAGAATACAAAATAAAAGCTTGACAAACACGGACCCCTGTATACACCAGAGGTGGAATCGGGTGCCTAGGAGGGGTACTCGTGGTGTTCTTGTTTGTACGTTTGCATAAAAGTATTAGTTTCTACATCTAAAAACGTTTTCATATTGCAGATGGATGTTCGATACAAAAATATTCCTTCGACATCTTCCAGTTTCACACTTTCAGTAGTATTCGCTGGCATTTATATCGCAGATGTAAGTCAAAGCTGATGTAAGTTAAATCATTTCATTTAAACAGTTCCATTAGTTTTCTAAATATCTACGCGAATATGTTAAATTTTCTTTACGTCTTAATTAAAGACAGCGTCCAAGTCTTCTTTTACCGAGGAGCAGAAGGTGTTGTCTACATCACCAGCTCAAGCAGACGCTTTCGCCGTTCTCAATCAGACGACACTGTGGATAAAACAAAGGGCAGGATTACCAGAATTCGACCATGCGATGATGTTTTCTCGGTAAAATCTCAAACATTTTTGTACACTTCTGCTTTTTATTAGTTAAATTCTTTTATGATATTTCAAATTTGAAATAGTTCACCATCAAATGACAATTAAGGTAGTATTTTTTTTTAAATATACATAATTTTTATTTTATTTCCTTTGTTGATCATTAGATTATTTTACCATTGACACAGTTTTCGAAAAGGAAAAGCATTCTAGTTGATGATAGTAAATAATAAGCATTGTATATTTTGTTCCTAATTTTTTTTATTGGAGCCTTTCAACGTTTCGGATTAGAAAAATGAACAAGAAAAATTATACCTGTGTGTCTGTTACATCTAGAAATAACTGGTGACAAATTTTACAGATATGATTTCATCCATAATCAGTCTTCCTCTATCGTGGGGCTGGCATGGATCGGGGCTATGTGTACACCGGACAGTGTCTCAATAGTGGAGGACCATTTCAACTTCATCGTTCTCACCGTGGCTGCTCATGAACTAGGACACAGGTATTTGCTTTTCAGAAAAGAAGACAAATGCTGGGAGCTTGAACTAATCCAAAGTGAAGTCTAAAAATTAAATAAATACATGTCTAGCTTGAATATTTTTGTATAAAGGTACCACAAAATAATATTGAATTGAAGGAATTACAAAATCCATATGTTTCCCCCGGTATTGTTTAATCGGGAAAGTCTGGAGATGATGTTGGATTTCATTTTTTCCCCCTAAAGTTGAAAAGTTGATGACAACGAACAGTGCTCAATCTCAGAGTACAAAATAAGAGTTTGGCAACACCTATCCCTGGATACGCCAGGGATAGGATCAGGTGCCTAGGAGGAGTAACCATTCCCCGTCGACTGGTCACACCCGCCGTGACCATTGTCTTGATTGGGTAAACGGAGTAATCCATAGTTAAAACAAAAAACGGCCTATTACAATTGGTATGAAACACGTCAGACAACATTTGACCCAAAAGTAGGTTGTATCGACAAGTTGCTGCTTCAATAGAAATTCTTGAATGTCATATGACTGTTGTAGATATAAAATCGCGAAGTAAACAATGTGTTAAACGTAATCATAGTCCCCCAAAAAACCCCATATATATATAGGATCTCCCATGGATTGTGGTTTGATATGATTTATATCCAACGAGTTGTGCGAGTCTTGGCTAGGGGATAGAAAACACACAACGAGTTGGATATAAATTATATCAAACCACACCCATGGGAGAATTCTTTTTATCACATGTTACCCCTCTTCTGCAATTACTTTGAATTTGTAGCCATGTCACTAGTACGCAACGTCACAAGTACGCTTAAGAAAGAGTGCTACAACATTACACAAACAAATCATGTTTGAGCAGAATTATTTTCAATTGCTGATAAATTTAAACTAACTAGAATATTAATATTTCATTCTTTAATGTTTACCACTGTTTTTTATCTAGTCTGTCGGAAGAGACGTATGTTTGTAAACAAGCACGTAAATTTTACGTACGTTTGTGACGTCACAATCGACCAGTCGGCGTAGGAAAACACAGTGTAATAATTAGAATTTATGTTATGAGTGATATCACGTGCACGGGATAAAGGAGTAAACATGTGATAAATATAAATCGAGTGTAGGGCAACACGGACCTCCGACAACAAGAAGCGAAGGCAGGATCAGGTGCCATGGAGGAATGAGCATCCTCTGCTGACCGGTCATACCCGCCGCGAGCCCGTAGTCGAAACAAAGTAAAAGGGGTTACCCGTCGTCAAATCTAGTACGAAAATGACAGTCTAACAAAGGGTATGAAACAAATCAGTCAACATACATGTATGACTTAGTGATAATTTGTAAGCGAACAAGATCATTATAGCGACCGTAGAATTTGCGAAATGATGACTTTAAACGAGATTCATTATAACCCCGGCAACATCAACTTTTTGGTTAGTAGTTGGTTTACTTGTACATTTCTGACTGTCACATATTTTGTTACAGTATAAGACTAAATTCTCTTCCTCTATCAAATAGTTATCTTCGTTCATCTAGATGTGCGACTTTTAATATTTTATAGGGCGCAAAATGTATTGACGACGCAAATGTAATAATCTCAATTATTGCAGTTCGCTATTGCGCTTTCCGTTGACCTCGACGCAAAATTTAATGCTGCGAAATGTAATAAACATGATTTATTATCTTTAAAAAATCAATTTTCAAAATGATAAATGCTATGCATGCATTTTAAAAACCCTAAATGATAGATTAAGATATTATATTCATAATCATGCTGCAAGTTATTTGAACTAGATTCTGCGTTATTACATTTTGCATTAAAAATAGACATTAATGACAAAGTTATGACAAACAGGATATCCCGATTTTAGCTTCTCCATCGTCAACTTCCCATATTTATGTAGCAACATTTCATCATGACCTGCATATAGAGCGTTTATGTCTCAACTGATTTGATACGCAAGAACTTGTTCTGCGTATGATCAGTTTTTGAATTGAGGTAAGCTACTGACAAACAAGTTATTGTTGCAGTTACTCAACATTCCCGTTTAAAGTCATCATTTCGCATATTCCATGGTCGTTATATTGATCTAGCTAGCCAATACAGCCTGCCATTAGGATCGATCTAGCTAGCCAATACAGCACTACCATTAGCGTCAAAAGGTTGACTGACGTGTTTCATACTAATTCTTAGGCCTTTCTTCATACATTGAATTTGACGACGGATTAGCTCACGGTGAGTGTGACTGGTCAACAGGGAACGCTTACTCATCATAGACACCTGATCCCACATCTGGTGTATCCAGAGGTCCCTGTTTGTACAACTCGTGATTTGTATCCTGTATACATATGTAGATTGACCACTGTTCGTTATTTACACCATTTCATCGATGCACTAAAGTGTAAACCGAAAGATGAATGTTCTTGTCAGATCTGTTTGACGGTCATTCTATGTTTTAGTATGAACGCTTCCCATGACGGTACGGACAACTCGTGCAACAGCACAGAAATGTACGTAATGGCCCCTTTTGTTGGCGTGTACAGAGGACTTCTTAACTCGTGGAATTTCTCAACGTGTTCTATGCAATATTTTACAGACTTTATAACAAGTCTAAACGAGTAAGTATAGCGCTTCATGATATTGATATACATGTACTGTATGTATACATATACATGTATATAAATGATGAACACGCGGTTTAGCACACAGGACCCGTTTCGTTTTAGGGAGGACAATAACTGTCTACGGACCTTAGGAAGTGGTCATGATCCCACAGCTTTAGTACCAGAAATCAACACATTACCCGGTACTCTCTACGATGCAGACGAACACTGCCGCCATATTGTTGGAGAGGGGTCCTATTTTTGTAGAGTAAATACACATGTATTTTAAATAAGAATGTTTATATGCCAAAGTGAAGAAAGACTGAATCTTCTACTATAGTAACTTGTTTAAAACCATTTCCATCGTATTCAGATTACGCTTGTTTCATTTTCTAAGTTTCCATACAATAATGGCTATTCGGACATCTGCACCATATTGTACTGTCATGAATTTAACAAAACAAGCTGCAGTGGAAACTTGGGTGGTGATGGTCTCCTATGTGGTGATAAAAAAGTAAGTCATTGACATATTTCATAGAAATTCTATCCTATTCTCTATTGTAAGGTATGATATCCTTCGCTCTCTCATGACGGTAATTCTCTTTCTTTCATTTACAATTTCTGTCAAGACATAACCTGAATATTTCTGAATTGATTACAGTGGTGTATATCGGGCGTATGTACCCCCTCAGAGTCGGCGCCATCAGGGAAAGGTCAGTCACTTAATGAATTACCTTATCAATTGTCTAATTATTTCAATTGTCGTAATTACTTTAATTGTAATAATGACTTCATGATTATGCCCCCCCCCCTCTCTCTCATATATGATTTTGAGATATGTATAAGTACATTGTTGGATTCGCACAGTGACATAAACAATTCTTCACTGATTTCTTTTGTATCGAAGAGAGTTACAGCTTAAATTTTAAAATGGCCATTGATTATTTACAAGATAAAAAACAATCATCTAATGATCACATGCGTTATATTTTCGTTCATTTTCTTTTCTTTCTTGTCATCTGCAAAATTCTATACTTTGTCACTAATGTCTCAGAACAGTAATAAAGGTTTGTTTGATCGGTGTAGGTTTGGATTCTTCCTGTAATTTTCCATGAATATATAGTCCTATACTCTAAGCATTCAGAAACATTTTCCCATCATATTCGTAACAACGGAATTATAATTCAGACAGCTGTGAAAATTGAGATTACATACTAGTACATTGTAGATACGTGTAAGCGCACTCATAGATATATTTGTTATCACTAAAACAAGGCTGGTGCGAAAAAAGCTACTTTTAAAGGTAAAAATAGTGAAGATCCTATGACGAATACAAATACGATAATAATAGGGCAAACATAAAGGCCTGAAAACACTAGAGGTGCCTGGAAGGGTTCTGCATCCCCCTCCATGCATCTCTATTGTGACCAAGTAATCGGAAGTCATTCTTAATCAATAAATTGGTGTGAAACACTTCAGTATTCGAATTAATGACCATAAATACTTTGAAGTTGATATTAAAACGATGCTGGAGTTCCTCATTGACAATATCTTCGTAGTATTTGGTGATCAGGTCTTACAACAGTCTGTTGAGATTCCCATGCGTATGAATTGTGCTCCTTTGTTAATGACCTGTTTTTATATTCATAAGAGGCAGGATTTATTCAAAAGCTTCTACAAGAGAAGGAAACTTCTCGGAAAAAGGAAGATTCGACAGCTGGACATATCGAAGACGTTTGATAATAATTTCCATTCATATGTCGATTCGATATAGCCCAGTGTACTCGAAATCAAAGACACAACAGAACCTTTCACATCTGCTTCATACTTTGATATTTATTAAACATAGACACTAACGGCAAACTAACAACTCAGAGTTATGACAATGGGGATGATTTCAGCTTCTCCATCGTCAACTTGCTATTTTTATGTAGCAACACTCCATCATTACCTGCACATAGTGTTGATTCGATACAGAAGAGCTCGTTCTGCATATGATAAGATTTTTTAATCGAGACAGGCTACTGGAAACAAGAGGCCCATGGGCCACATCG
>CAJDSM010030175.1:0-34412 GCA_903981925.1 Ostrea lurida
ATATTGCTACATTTGCATTGCTCTTGTTTGTCATGATCTGTTTAACAACTTATTAAGGTGGAATGCTACACCAGAGAATTTTATTGTGGATGAAAAGTAGTGATATGTTCAACAATATTTTGAAATTAAAAACTTTCAAATTCACTGTATTGTATTTTGCCCAAAAAATGCAGTCTTAGTAGAAAGAAATTTGAACAAAATTGAAAATCCCAGCTGAAATAGAACCCTTGGTCTACTGTTTAGTAGTCATCATCCTAACCTACTTAACTACTCAGCTTTACAATTTAACAAATAACCCTGATAATAATATTTTCACTATGTTTTAAAAGGGATCGAGTCAGCCATTATGACGGTGTAGAGTACTGCCTTAAGTATATACTATACATACATGTGATTTTTTTCAACCCCAAATCTGTACATTGCTTTTGAAAAAGCGTGATTTTGAGTGAAAAATCTGTACACAAGTTTACAAAATGTGGTCCTAAATCTATGCAGACAAATATCACTTATAAGATGTTTCATATGTCTATAACTGTATTAAGCTGAGAAATGTTTGCACAATTTCCATAATTTGATTGTATATGTGACCTTTAAATACTTCATCATTCCTAATTTTCTTTGCATACATACCTTGCATTTGCGATTAGAAAGATTAGATGAAATTCGGATGATCACATTTGGTGACACACTCTATTAAACTTAAAATTAAAGTTATCATAGATTTTATTTAAATTATCCATTATTCTTACAAAGCATATTAATAATTAAAGGTTTTTTAAAAATGTTTTCAAATACATAAAAAGATGCTTGTGTAGGAAATTGGAATTCAGGTGCATACCATCATGACTAAGATGTCTTATATACAGCCATATAGTGATTTAATTTTTTGATATCCCTTTAATTTTGAAACCAACATCAAATGCAAAAGAAGTGTACGGGATAGCAAAATAAAGGGCAATTATCAATTGGAATGGTTTCATCTTTAGTTAGACTATTCGCTCGGACCACACTTAATGGTTGATCCCATGATCTATCACAAGTCCCCACAGAATACAAGAAAGGAAGGGTGGCATATCAAAAACAAGCTGTTCAATAAAGAAACTGATTATACCCCCGCCCCCCAACAAAGTTTGGGGGGGGGGGGTATATAGGTTTCACACGCTGTCTGTCCATGCTGTCTGTCCAAAATACTGTTGTCCCACAAACTCCTCCTAAATGGTTCGCAAAGGATATGTAATGAAAACTTTGTGGAAGTGTTAAAGTCTAAACATAATGGGATAGATGATGCATAATTTGTCAGAAATTTAATTTGGTGATGTACAAGAATATAGATCGTTTGGACTTTAGGCACATTTAAATATCACCAATATAACCTTATGCATCAAGTTGCACTTGTCCAAGCAACTCCTCCTAAACGACTTGCAGGATTTTTAGTGAAACTTTGTTGGAGTGTTAGAAACTTAGAATACATAATGGAGATGTGAGCATATTGTCAGGAATCTTATTTGGAGCAAATTTATGTACAAGATAATGAACATTTGCGACTCTAGACATTTTTCAACAATGTATGCATCGGTGTGTTGTCCGCAACTCCTCTTAAACAATAATATACTATATTACCTAATGATTAGACAACTTCTGTTTAATCTGAGAAAATCTTGTGTTCATTATGTAGTGTCCCCGCGGGGGGTATTAGTCCCAATAGGACAGTTCTAGTTTGCACAATTTATGATTTTATCATTTCGTGTGAATTTTGTTGTACAGGCATTACAGCGTGAATTTTGTTGAAAAAGTGTGTAATTTTTTTGTACAGAGTGTACATATCACATGTATGACTATATTTACTGGTCCCCCACCAGTGAAGCAAGGGGGACTACTAATTTCTTCTCCATTTTTCTATCATAACTAAGTTGTCTGGTTCTTTTTTTCACTGTGCTTTGATTGAGAAGCTAAAAGTTTGTGTATGATTTGCTAGTACATGTTTACAGATCAAGTTCAAGTTTCATCACAGTTGACTTAATTTTCTGGATTTTTCTCTACCCTTCTTTGACATAGGAAACTGATATTTGATATACATGTATGTGAATTACTCAGTAGATGCAGTTTAAGAGTGCATTTGAGACCACTGTTTAATGTTAGAGTACAAATCCTGCCGATTCTAAATGCCCAGCACACATCATGAGTAACAGTTTGAGTTGCAAGAACTTGCACCATTTGGTCGAAGAACAATCACACGTTCATGTGCATATGTTCATGTCATTCGGGACTCTTAAGAACGGAGCATAAGAACAACAGGAATAGCCAGGGGCATATTTAGGCGTATGCTAGTACTCCCAAGCATTCACATCTATTTCAGAGAGAAAGTGAGAGAGAGAAAGTTGCCTTGCTGTTCGGTTTTTGTTGACGTGTCCTTTCATAGTTTCCGATTGATCAGAAGTAGCATGGCAACACAAAAAAAAATTTCAGAATTGTTTTCAAAGAGGGTTCAGTCTATTATTGAAATGGAAAATATTCCACCCAACGCTGACACTGATCAAAGCTGTCGAAACAAATGTCTGTTTGCAAACAAAATGCCCCCCGCCCCCCAAAAAATAAACTCTCCCTAGTAAGTTTATGCAAGGAAACTGGGCCCACTTATCCATATATATTTGACATATCATTTATTATTAAATTTCTAAGTTTTCTAAACCTTAGAAATCTATACAATTAATTTGAATGAAACATTTATTTTCATTCCTTTGAAAGGTGTAAAACTCCCAGTTAAATCACCCAAAACTCGTTAACTTCCAGGGGCATCGCCTCAACGTGTCGCCTCAAGGCGGCCCCCAAACGCCCTGCCTTATTTTGAGAGTCCACATCAAAAACACCCTAGCTACGCCCCTGTGGGCTCGAATGCACACTAAGTTTTAGTTTTGTCATGGTTGACTTATTCTAACAAAAATTTTAAGACTTAGTTTAGTGGTTAACTCAACTTCTTTTTCTAGCTCTCTATATATTTTATTTTGTGAGTTAGACCAACATATGATTTACTGAATAAATCAGAAATTATTTTTTATGATGATGGGACATGTATAAGAAATGAATCTTACATTTATTCGGTGAATGCATTAAGTATTTACACCGGATTTTAGACGGTAAAAAACTCATTCAAATGCGCGAAGCACAATTGATGAAAAGTTTTAGCCGTATCTAAAATGTCGGTGATAACCTGCATAGCATCCGAAAAAATATAAGATTTATTTCTTAATCATTTGATTTTAATATACAACAAACAAAATAATGTTCATTAGGCTTATACGTTGGCTCAGGTACGTAATCGAAAAATCACCTCAATTTTATAAGGTGTTTTAACCAATGAGAATCACGCGGTAGGTGATCACGTGATACAGAAATAAAACTTAAATGATATGATTGTCCTTCAGTGCAAAATATTATGCAATTGAGTTAACTTGGGCAAATAGGGGAACATGCACATACAATATATTGCTATGCAATAATTATACTGGAAACTGTGCTTTTAAAATATGAAGTTTACAAATGCCAATTATAGTACAAAATGTAATCTGAAATATTTTTTTTTGATTTGTCAATGCAGTATACAAATTCTGCAACTATACAAGATCGTGATTACAGGTACCAATGAATCTCATGCTAGTCTGGCTATACAACACAAATTTAAAATTAAATGACAGATAAAGGTTTTTGATGCATACACGTATACCATATCAGTGACAGTTCAAGTGTAATAAGATTGTTTTTAAAAACTACTGTTCTCATATTACAGACAGAAGAGGCAGAGTGGGTGGGACTAACTGTGTCAGAGGCCTTGGTCAAAGTGAAGAGATCAGAGGAAGCTCAACCAGAAAATCAACCCAAACCACTGAAGGAGATCTATGAGGAAAATCTAGTCCTGAAACTTCATTGTAAGTGACAAGATTTTCTCAAACAACTTTTGGGGGATGGGGGATTTTTTCAAAATTAGCTTGCATTATGATAAATAACTATGTTTGGGCTGGAATAAGTGATTTAGCTTTAAGGTCATATCAAGTCCAGCTGGCCACAGTTTCTATCTTGGTTTCAAGTAATATAAAGAGAAGCCTCTCTAAGTTGTCAAACTTGTACCTAATCCTTTAAAATGTTATAATGTCAATAAAATATGTTTCAACTCAATTAAGGAGTGAAGATGGTGTTTGCTGCAATAATGTACCCCTCCCCCCCTCCCCGTAAACGTCAGGGAAAAAAACCAGAGAGGGATACATTATTGCAGCTAGGATGGTGTGTGCCTTTTTTTTTCAGTAAAAAAAGAAAACAAATGGGAACAGATAATGGAAGAAATTGATCAGACAAAAGAGGAGACAAAGGAAGCCCCGTCACTGATTGCCAAACTCAACCCCTTCTCAGCATATAACAGAACTAAAAGCAAAAAGTCATGACTGCGGTCACAAGTAGACATTTCATCATGTTGATCCATGAAATACCTCATGGCATTTTCAAGAAGAAATAGACTATTGTTTGAATGAGAATTGCAATTGGTTATGAAGGATGTATGAACTGATATAATCTGTTTTAGTGCTCTGCACTAGATGTCAATTAAGTTTTCATTTGTGAAGTGCTGTCCTGTGAATGGGAAAGATTCTTGGACTGTGACATAGTTTGAGTTACTTCCCTTCACGTGTTACGATTTTAAGACATGGGTACATGTCTTGGACTGTGACATAGTTTGAGTTACCTCCCTTCACGTGTTACGATTTTAAGACATGGGTACATGTACAAGGAGTAGAAGGGAGACCAAACTGTGTCCCCAATTTCTTACCCAATTTTGTACAAATTAATGTTTAGATAAACCAATCATGGCCTGAATGGACAGGCAGTCACTAGAGCCTCCCCACTCCCAACTCTTGTTTCTTTGGACCAGCAATCCACAGACGGCTAGTCTCCAGCGTCATTGAGGCAAAATGAAATATCAGTTGCCTTAATGATAATTTCATATATACGGGCATGTTAGGTTTTTTTTTTTCACTGCAGAAGTACAAAATGTTTGTAAACATTATGTAGGCAGTTTCTGTCAATAGCACCAATCTCGATGTATAACTGACTATTCAGCATTAAAATAATGCAAATACAATGTATTCTGTAATTCTTACATGAATTGGTTGTTTTATTTTTCCCTTTCTGTAAATAAGATGTGATAATTTGCGTCCTTAGTCTTTGTCTCTAAGATACATTGTTGTCTCCCCTTCCTAGTTGTCTCCCCTTCCCCTCGGTAATCCGAATCTTCGGGTCATCTATCTTCTTCACCAGTAAAACATTCCAACTTTGCTGGAATAACGACTCCGTTCCGAAGGTAAATGGTGAAAATATTTTGCATTTTAAAAGATCAAGGCAACACCACAAAATATAAAATGTCACATGCTTTAATCCTACTTTTTCTGGAAAACAGATTTTGAAATTGCGAAATATTTGCTTTTCAAAGTAAAATGTTCGTTGTTTCTTCATCTAAGTGGGATGGGCCTATGCTATTGGTTATGAACAATTTCCTTAACGCATGTGCATTGCGATAGCGCGAGTTGGAACTATGAGTGGACGACTCTTGGTGCATTGGGTATGCACAGCGGGTCAAAATTACTTAAAACTAAATACGTACGTTATGTAAAGAATCTTGAATTTTAGTCAGAGAAATGTAGATTTCTGACTCCTGCTTCCGGTTCAGTTCACCCCAAAACTGACGATTCCATAAAGTTATGCAAACAATTTAAATGGAGTTCATTCTTTGTAAGGCTACCCATCATGTTACTGGAGACTCTTGACTTGGGGGGACGTGCGCGTTCAGCACTTTCATAGACATTTACTGTACGCAACACGGGTGTCTTCCTTTGAGCCTTGTGGCGATATTGATGAACTGACACATCGAAAGCGCGTTAACATGGCGACCCAAGGTGCATACCCGACGCGCCAAGAGTCGTCTGAATTACAGTCTGCACATTGTTCTAAATCATGCTGTTGTGCAAGAAAAATAACAGACGCATTTAGTTATGTTGACTTAGAGCATTAAATTTCATAAGGGTCCTATTTGATTCTTGAAAGTCTTGTGTCATCCACCTGATCTGGCAAGGTTGCCCTGACCCTCGACACAAACATTTTTTTTTAGTTTAAGAGCCCCTGCGATTTTTCAATCAATTCTTTGAGAGATTTTTTGAAGTAACACCTTGAGGACATCTACATCGTTTAAGCAAGCGCCGCGGAATATCAACTATTCACTGCCGATTAGTGGAGCCGTCCCATGAATCACTTTCAGTACTTAATGAAACTATGGATAATTATATATGTAATGAAACACAAGGAGTAATTTTCGTATTGTATTTCCCGTCTTTCTCTCACAAGGTTTTTTTTTTTTTTTGCGATGGAATGCTAACGGAAAACAGACACGGGAAGTGTGTGGAGGAATAGCGTACCAGCGTCGCAAAAATTAACATTTTGGTTAATTAATAAGGAAATGCTAATTATAAGAATAAGTATCGTGATGATGAATATTGTTTAAACACACAAATTTGCTTTCGTGTGAATAATTAAGTTTATTGCGCCAAACTTAGTGATTAGACACAGGATAACGACTGTGTTATTGGTCTTTGACAAATTAATTGGACTTGATTATGACCTTTTGCAAACTGCAACAAACAAACAGACCTAAAGGGTTTGATTGTCTAGTTTCTATATATATATAAAAAAAAAAAGAAGAGATATCGTTTGATATTTAAGCCTCTCTAACAATCGTCTTGCCGATTTTAAAGCACGTCGATGTTCAGCTAAAGTCCCATCGGATATGGCTAAGTTGGAAATGGTACATTAATGATTATTTGTTTGTTTTCCTCCCGTTGAGAATATTTCACTCATATTGGGAGGTCATCATTGCCGGTGAAGGACTGCAAATTTAGACCTATGCTTACCACTTATGGCTTTTAGCAGTGAGGGTTCTTTTACGTGCTACACCTGCTGCGACACGGGACCTCCATTTTTAAGGTCATATCCGAAAGAACCGTGATTCTCACTTCTAAATGCCGAGCTCTTGGCGAAAGAGCAATCACTACCTATTTTAATGTCTTTACTCTTAGGTTTGACGTGGCCGGTCCAAGCGCTAGGCCCAATCTCACGACCTCCCGATCACGAGGCAAGAGCTCTACCACTGAGCCACCGGAAATGGCACATGCATGTCACACATACCACACACACATTTATGAAAGAGAGAGAAGGGAACGATCGACGATTTTATTTTCAGTAGGACTAAGTGAAATTTAAATTATTGTTAGCTAATCTTTCAGCCATATACCTAGAATTGGTGTTTTCAGGTAGTGAACCAATCATCCATGATTGTAGTAGACAATGAAATGTAAGGGAGCTACGTGTATGGTGTACGTTATCTCGATCATTCGATATAGCCTGACCTTAAAACCCAGAACCGATTCGTACCAAATTCGGTATGGAGTATGAGATTGATGTAGCCATAGCTACCCAACAGCTTCGTCAATGTGTTAAGCAGAATCGTTATTATAGCGTGTACATGTGTTGGAGGATATGTAGATAATGAAGTTCATCATCCCCGTCCCCTCAGGCCAGGTAAACAATAGTGAATACTCATCATTTAGTGGCATCAGAAGAGAAACTGCGCATAACCATGACGGTGATATGACGTTCCCATTGGGCGCTGTAGAGTAAAAAAAAAAAAGAATTGGTGTGTGTGTGCGTTTCCATTATAAAGTAGTTAAAAAGATAATTTTATGTCGTCCGGTGTAAGTTGGAATTCCATAAAATCTTTTGATATTCTTGTTGTTCGTAAAGGTCACTGAAATTATGATTTTGATGCAAAAAGGTTTTGGAATTTTGAATGGGGATGAACATATTCAATTCTACTTCAAGAAGAGAGTGCCTCTGAATTTAGTTTCGGAATTCATTATTACCGGGTGACTCTTTTAAAACCCTGTACCTTTCGTTTCATATGCCGTATGCAAAAATAAAAAAATAAAAAAAAATCATAGCACAAAACAAATCGATCAGCACCGAATCATATTGACATTTAAAGGCAAATTCTGGATACTTTATGTACGTCTGCACAACGTTTTCAGAGTTTAATAAGAACACTCTTTACTTGTCTTTGACTACGAAATGTTTTCATATTTATACGACGTCACCTCCATTAATTGACTATTATACAACTATAGAAGCAGAATGTAGAATTTAACTACCAGTCAATTCATTGGTTAGAATAAAAGCCAAGCACTAGTTCATTCGTACTTTGTTGTCTTACGTGTGTTCGTGTGTAATTTGACGGAAATTTCATCGCTGTGGAAGCCTTATACAATGACAGACGACATTATTTATCTATATAGCACACGTTTGTCAAAAATTAACAACTTGTCACAGGAAACCGAAATACGTGTATAAATCATAAATGCACTTTACCAAAATAACGCTGGATTTGAACTTGAACAGTTTCAATGGTTTGATACAAGATCAATCATTCTCGCGGATTCCTCGAATTTTAAAACCAGAAAGTCCAGTTTTGGCAACGTTGTCGTCGAAACATACATCATGGGGAATTTTTTTTTCATGCAACAACAAAGGGTATTTGGAACCTCTTTTGAAACTGGAACGTTTCGTCAGAACTTTTAAAACAATTCCTGATTATCGAGAGGTATTCACAATAAACAGAACACGAGACAAATGATCAGCAAAATAAAGACCTCGTTAACCGTCACATCGGATGTCCGTTCACCTTCCAACACTTCTATTATGTTATCATGTGGTGAGGCCTTATGAGGCAAACACTTCTCCCATTCTATAAAGGTTTCATTCTTATGATCATCGTTTTACAGATTAGGGTTCTCCAATAATTTGCCACCCCCCCCCCCCTCTCATACCTCTCGTATTTAGAAGACCAGGGATGGCAAACATATTTTTGAGGGGTGTCTGAACAAGAATGGACCACAGTATTAAACATTTGCTGAAAAAAAACCTGTAAATTCTGTACATGTACAGCCTTTGAACATTATCAACTGTCTTTAATTTTGCGTGAGCGGATCCAGGATTTCAATGTAATGGGGTGCGTGGAAAACGCTAAGGGTGGGCGGGGGATCTTGAGGAACCCTGTGTGGGAAATTCGCCCCAAGAAACTCCCTTGATTTAATGCATTTAGGTAATGCAATCTGGCGTAAGACTAATACTATATTTAGTACTTAGACTTAATACTTAGACATGTTTTTGTAAACTCACTTGGTTGAAATACTCACTTCCAGGATGAATCATATTTTTACCTTTGTAGGATAATTACTGTAGTCGCTCACGGTCTCGACTCTCAGTCACCGTGTTTTTATGACAATTATGTCTGTTCACAGCACGATACAGGGATGGGTTCCTGTTCAAACATTCCATTTTCTAAAATCCTTCAAATACCAAAATTCTGGAATTGTTTTATAAAACTACATGTATAACGGTAGTTTTGCGTCATTCAATTTGTTTTGAAAATGGCTTATTAGGATTTTAAAGCAAAATAAACAAACCAAAAAAAAAAAAAAAACCATGGGGGAAACACCCACAACTTTTACAGTCGAAAATAAACAATGTACATGTATATTTTTTAACCTCGTCCAATCATATTTAATGGTACCGTACGCTCCCTGTGTCTAGCATCTTTTCCCCCTGTAACAGACGTGGGAGAGTACAGAAAGGTAAAAATACACCTCATCTCACGTGACATCAAATAGAAAAAAAAAAACGTTACTCGGGCATGGACGCAACGTAGTCAGTCACCACTTGATATTCCGAAATTTTATTTCTTCATGAAAAATTAATTTGTTATCTACATCAGTTTTTACGAAAACTTTTCCTAGCCACACTGGCTAATTAATTTGACGGATTTAATGGCCCAATATTGTTATGAAAATTTTACTAGTCCGTATTTAAAACATAAACAACGAAGGCATAATTCACCAGGATAAATTTAAAACACACAGGCACAGTGATGCTTTAAAGGCATTGTAATGAATAACAAATATAAATCAAATTCAAATGCGGGAAAACTCTAACGCAGATTTTTTTTTAAATCCAAGTAATTTATTGATCGAAGATTTTTCAGTAGTCAGACAGCCGAACGCTGAGATATTTTCTACAAGCATCGAGTTTGTGAGTTTTGAAGAGGCTTGCGATATTGTATAAAATAAATTCACAATGTTCATTTTTTCAGTATTAATGATATCTTTTAATTCCCTAGATATGCTTGTTCTCATACTTTTAAAATCTTTTGAGGATCACCAGCTACTTTTATTTATTTATTTTTTATGTGATGCTGCATTTTTAACCGGGCACGTCCAATTCAAATCTAAACGGCATATTAACGATGTGATTCAAAATTCCTATTAAACTTCAAATTGTCTGTAAATCCTCAGGGGCCACGATTAACTCTGACAGAGAACTATAGATGAGAAACCGATGTGGAAGTAAACTATAGATGAGAAACCGATGTGGAAGAACTTGGCAAAGATAACGAACAGTGATTAATCTCGTAAGTCCCAAATAGAGTACAAAACAAGAACTGGGCAAACACGAACCCCATGACACACCAGAGGTGGGATCAGGTGCAGCATCCCCTGTTGACCGGTCACACCCGCCGTGAGCCCATAGTCTTGATCAGGTAATCCTTAGTTGAATCAGTGTATGAAAAACGGCTTAAAATTTTCTATGAAACACATCAGACAGCATTTGACCCAATGGCAGGCGATACTGGCAAACTAAATTGTTATAACGACCATAGAATTTGCAAAATGCTGCCTTTAAACTTGACCGTTGAACCCTTGCAACAACAACTTGTTTCTAAGTAGCCTACCTCGGTTCAAAAACGATCATACGCAGAACAAAGCTCCTACGTATCGAATAAGTTGAGAGACATACACACCGTAGGCAGGAGAAGCTGGAATCGTCCCGTTTGTCATTAAGTTGAGTTGTTAGTTTGCCGTTAATGTCTATGTTCAATAAAATATCCAAGTACGAAGCAGACATGGAAGATTCTATGGTGTTTTTTTTTCATTTCTAGTTCGCTGGGATATATTGAATCCACATATGAATGAAATTCATTATTATTGAGAGATAAAACGTCGTCAGTATATCGAAGTGTCGAATAAAAGGCCATCGCTAGAGATTTTTTCTTTTCATGTAGAAGCTTTTGAATGAATTCTGCCTCATAAGAATATGAAAACAGGTCAGCTAACAAAGGAGCACAATTCGTTCCCATGGGAATTCCAACAGACTGTTGGAAGACATTGAATGGCCACCACATTCGCTGATCTCAAAACCATTAAGATTTATTTCTACGGGGTTATTTAGAGGATTGTGTTTATTCACCACCTCCACAAGACACGAGTGCTCTAAAAATGGCTATACGAAGAGAAATCAGACATGTAACCGTAGACTCTTGGAACTTCAGAGGCAAAATGAGACTAGTGACTGAGAAACGAGGTGGACATTTGGAGCACGTTCTGAAATGACGTTAATTCGACATGTTTATTGAAACACCCTGTATTAACTTTGAACAGAGTTTTTGCATGTAGATTAACAAAGTATTTTTTTAGAATGGCTGATCACACATATGAATATTTCCTATTTCCATTTATGTTGAAGAAGCAACTGTCTATAATGTTAAAAGGTTAATAATATATCAAAGGATTGGAAAGAAACTATAAGTTAGGTCCTTAAATATAACAAGTAGTTGTCATGCAAAGAAATCATTGCAAAAGAGTTATACACATTTTGTAAGAGTGAAGTTATATTCATCACCTCTAATGAACCATTATTTGTATAATTATTTTTATCAACTCGACATTTAGTTGTTACTAGTGAGTAGGTTTGCTTTAGATCGAATTGGAAACTTATAAATTGTTCAGAGGTGTTGCAGTGACGTATGAACTGTTCAGATATATGGTAGTGACGTTTCAACTGTTCAAAGATGTGGAAGTGACGTTTGAACCATTCAGATGTATGACAGTGACGTATGACCTGTTAAGAGATGTGGCAATGATGTATGAACCATTCAAAGGTATAGCAGTGACGCATAAACAGTGCAGAGGCGTGGCAGTGACGTATGAACTGTTCAGAGCAGTGACAGTGACATATAAACCGTTCAGTGGTGTAGCAGTGACGTATGAACCGTTCAGAGATGTGGCAATGACGTATGAACCGTTCAGAAATATGACGACGTATGAACCGTTCAGAGGTGTGACAGTGACGTACGAACCGTTCAAGAGCGTGTGACAGGTGACGTATGAACCGATCAGAGGTGTGGCAGTGACGTACGAACCGTTCAGAGGTGTGACGTATGAACCGTTTCAGAGGTGTGACAGTGACGTATAACCGTTTCAGAGGGGTGGCAATGGCGCATGGTATGGTGGAAGTAACATTGCTGAATGCTAATTCTAGTTACGTGTTCACTCACATGATTTTTTAAATTACAAATATTTTATGTGATATTTTACTGTAAAATCTTTCTAAGGTTGATCCACTTTTATGAGAGTTATAGCCCTTCGCATAAATTCGCTTTCAGCAAAAGGTGGGGGTATGTGCAGTTCTGATTTGAATATAGCAAGTTAATTTGCATTTCGATATTGTTGCGATGATAATAACGACGAAATCTGATGACAGGTGACACATGTCGCATGCAGAATATTAGATATGACATGAAGTTTTACAATTATTTGATGTGAAACTTATCAAAAATTGGTGCTTTACGCACCTGGTTCTGTCGAAATGAGACACAGGTGTTTAAAACTCGTATAAATCATCAGCCTAGGATTGATGTGAATACACAGGACATAGCTTTTGTGACAATTGGTGGGTTTATTATTTGTTAGTAATTAAGTGCACGTTGTATATAAATACGACAATGATCATGAAGGTATTGATATGTTAGGATCAAGCTGATACGGTATAATGGAGATGTTAAAAAGGAATGTACTTTAAATTCGTGTAATGTACAAAAATTACATCAATGACCCTTGGATCTTTCAGTACTGCTACAAAACCGTCTCGCTAGTCTGCATAATAGGAAGATAGCACTTTAAAACGAAATCTTATTGTAACAACGTAACATTCATTGAAGCTTTTATAGTAGCATTTTTAGTCGATGTTCATATACGAAATGCTAATTATTCTTAAATAAGGAGAGAAAAATACAAGTTAGCAATTTGAGAACCAAGAGCACGTGAAATTTGATACTTTATATGTTTTCCCTCATTAACAGGTTGTTTAAGGATAAATGTCTAATACTTATATAAGCGCGATTTTTAAAAATTCTATTATCATTATTATTATTCTGACGTTAATGATGTCATATTTTAGATATTTAAAAAAAGTCGACACCAGAAAGAGAATCGACACAAACCGCACGGACACAAAAAGAGTGAATAAAAAAAATACTTTTTAAAAAAGTTAAATGAATATAAACAAGAAACAAAAGCAAACAAAAATATATTTTAGGTATACATATACTAATATAGGACAGATGCACATACGTTTCTTCATTTGTCCTTCGCTGAATGGACAAGAAAGTTGATGCGTCTTTTATGATAAAAAATAAATCATATTATACATTTATTGACCGGGCTCGAGGGTAACGTGTGTTTAGACTTGAGAACACACATACATAAATGTATTTTCATACCATATGCTCTATAAAAAACCAACGATTCCATAACTGCTACTTAGTTTTCTTTAAGTCAAGTTCCTGAATTATTGGAGATAAAGAAAATAGCTAATGAGCTTTGAGGCTTATGGACCTCTTGTACACCGATTTGAAGCAACCTCTTTAATGCGGCGTAACCATCAAACACCATATTAATATCAATAACAGCTCAACCTATTGCTCAGTTCTATACAGGGGCGTATCAAGGTTTTCAGAGAAGTAAACCTGGAAATTCATTATTTTGGTTTAGTAACAAATGAGAACAAGTCTGTAATAATGTTGTTTGATGGTTACACCGCATTAAAGAGGTCGCTTCAAATGGCAGATAAATTTCATATGGACGGTGCATTATCGAATTAAAACAAGAGGTCCATAAGCCTCAAAGCTTGCCATAATCAACTCGTACACACAGATGTAGGATTTTAAAGTTGGAATACTAATATCAACAGCAGCTCAACGATAAGCCAAGAACTATTGCTCAGTTCTGTACAGGGCGGATCAAGGTTTTCAGAGAAGTAAACCTGGAAATTCCAATTATTAAATAAGAAATGAATCTTATATTTTTTCGGGTGATGCAGGTATCACCGAATTTTAGACGTAAAACTCATCAATGCGCGAAAGCGTATTGATGAAAATTTTACCGTCTAAATCTCGGTGATAAACCTGCATTATCACCCAGAAAAAATATAAGATTATTTCTTATCATTTAATTTAATTACAACAACAAAAATAATGTTTTATTAGAGCTTTACTTGTTGCTTCAGTTACCGTGATTCGAAAAAAATCACCTCAATTCTTAAAAGGGTGTTTACCAATGAAGAATCGGCGCTAGGTGATCACGTGGAAAAAATAAATGATAAATGTTTACCCTTGGGGCAAAATGGGGGTCGAATCTTACTCGAAACAATGTTGTTTTTTTTTCCCCTTTTAAAAAACCCTTGGTTTTAAGATATCCTCATACATTTTTTAAAAGCAATTAATATAGCNTTAAAAAACCCTTGGTTTTAAGATATCTTCATACATTTTTTAAAAGCAATTAATATAGCCAATCATATTTTTGAAGATAGTTGAAGGTGTCCCGTGGATTTGGAATTTCATTTTCACCATGGGAACCAAATGAGGGATTTAATAAGGCCCTTAACGTTGTTGGTATCCTGTAAATTCGAAATTTTCATTTTAACCTTCGGGCTAAAGCGACGTTTAGAAAAATCTGGTTCCCAGAATTCCTGTAACATTTTAACGCAGTAATTTTTTTTTTTTTTTGACATGACGTCGTTTTTTTGTTTACCTCCATTTGGGCCACATGCTGAAAATGAAATTTCAGAAACCGTATTGCACATCACAGCAGGAGGACATCACAACATGTAATAATCTCACAAAGATGATTTGACTATTGCATAAAATATATAAAAGTTCTGGGAACAGAGTTTTTCTGCAGAAAAACGTCGTTTTTCGACCCCCATAAGGGCCTTGGGGTGAAGTGAAAATTTCGATACATTTTTTTTTACAGGACACCGCCAATCATCTTTCAAAAGATGATTTGGTTACATGTACTCACTGATTCTACGTTACAGCGGACACGGGCAAATTCTGCAGTTTTCGAAGTTTTTGGATGCTGGCGTTGAAATGCTGGACGAAAGTTATTAGAGATCAAGCAATGCATTTATAAATTAACATATCAGCAATATTTATACAGAAAAATAATTCACTTTTTTAAAGACATATGTGTACATTGAAATTTTTAAGGTTAAAAATGCAAAAATAGGTGAAAATGAGTTTCCAATCGGTTGTAAGCGTTTGAAAACTCTCGTTCTTGTGAAAACTCGAAAACGGAGAGAAAAAACGACTTACTACGCTTAAAGGTCATACATTAAAGTGTAATATAACATATTATCATTACAGTTGACTAAAACAGGCTTTTGAAAATATAATTATTTTCTAAATGAGTGCAATACTTTGTTTTCCGTCTTGCCTGATATACTTTAAAGTAAATGCTAAAAAGTTTGTTGGCATAACACTTGTGCACTTTCTGGATATCTATGCTAATTAGCAAAAAATCACCCTGATTTAAGAGAGTGTACTACGTAACGGCTTTATCTCTTTTATTCAATGAATAATTTATTCCAAATTTCAACAAAATGAAAAGCTCTATATCCCATTTAAATAATCATTAATGGCCGTCAAAAAACATCAACGAATGCCCGTAATTTAACTGAACATCAAAATTACATGATAAAAATTCGGATACGGAAAAATAACCTACGTAACGGACGCCGGGAGGAACGTCAATATAACGTTACGCTAATATTGACGTTTTTGTGCGAATTTCTACCATTTTTAAAAATATTATATTTTCTATCCGGATAAAGCAGTGTTCCTGAATTTTTATATTTTGAAAGTTCAAATATCAAAGATTCGAAAAATGATATCAGAATAAAGAAACAACTAGTTTAATTTTTTCTTGTCTTTCCATTTTTTAATGTCCCAGTTACGGTAGAATCAGTCACTACGAAATGTAAGAGGAGTTCTAAGAATCAGGTTTTCATAGAAAAACGTCAGTTTTTGTTGTTGGTTGTTGGTTTTTTTGTTGTTTTTTACCCCCCCCCCCCCATCTGGGTGAAATTGAAAGTTCCAAACAAAACCTTACCGCACATGTACACGACACCACCCATCGTATACCAAAATATCAATTAACTGGTTACTGCTTAAAAGTAGAAGGAAATTGTCGGAGAGAGAAGAAAGAGTGGCAGAAGGACGGATAGACAAAGATAACAACAATATATACCCGAACGTTCCGTAGAAAGATGGGGATTGGGATATCGATGACCCCGCCGGGGCACTTGCCCATCAGCATACAATAATTGCAGCGGGAATTCATATAATTTAGGGGTCAATTGTTTTAAATGTACATGTATTTCACCAATTATGAAATAAGGTTTGGTAAGGGCACTTAAATTGTCCAACAGAATGCTTATAACATCCGCAAAGGATGTTATACATGTAAAATCGGCGGCGTTTACCTATTGTTTGTAGGTTTGTCTGATAGCAACTTCATGCAAAAACTAATGGTCAGATCGCTTTGAAGATCGGTACACACAGTGACGGATGAATCTTGGTCTAAGGAAGAACCCATTAATTTTGGTGGTGATCCTAATCCAAAAGATTTTGATGTAAGCTCATGCAAAAACTGATGGTCAGATCGCTTTGAAAATTGGTACGGTACACAAATGTATCTTGGTTTAAGAGAGCCCCCATTAAAGCATGATGGCGATGCGGATCCAGAAGACCTTGGCAGAGGTGTGCAGTCTCTGATGGCTATTGTATAGTAGCTATTTTGGTTGATTGATTGATTGATTGATTGATTATTTATTTATTTGTTTTTCGTCCCGGTGAGAACATTTCACTCATATTGATACATCACCATTGCCGGTGAAGGGCTGCAAATTTAGACACCTGCTGCGACACGGGGCCTCCGTTTCTAAGGTCATAGACGAAAGACCCGTGACTCTCACTTCTAAAATGCCGAGCCCTTGGCAATCACTACCTATTTTAGGTTTGACACGGCTGTTCCGAGCACGGGGCACGAACTTCCAATTACGAGGCAAGAGCGCTACCACTGAGCCACCGCGATTGATAACTATTTTGGCTTCTTCAAATGGCTTCTCAGTACGACATACAACTGAGTGCAGGTATTACTGTCATGATAGCGGTATCCGTAAATTGTAAATTCTTCTACAAATGTGAATTTTAAAATTTCCTTTACAAAGATGGATCCAGGGCCGGCGCACCGAGCGCTCCCCCCCCCCCCCCCTTGAATTTTTTGGGGGCTAGTCTGTTTTTTGTAAATTTTGACTGCTTTAATACGCATATACTTTAATTGTAGTCAACATGCAATGTAATTACAATATGTATTTTATTCTCTCTACTCTCACTACAAAAACATAGCGTATGAAAGGGGCATCAAAACAATCCCAAGATCCGAAGATTTGCAATACCGCGCCGGGACCACGCGCCCCTTTCTAAAATTACTTTAAAGAGTTAAAAGACTCTTTAATTTAAAGACATACCATTTCCGTGGTATCTGCCCCTTGATTAGGAATGTTGTCCTTCTTTGAAAAATCTTCAAAAATCCTGTACACCACTTGTCCAGGATAAGGGATTTTGGGGCAGTCGCAAATGTGAACAGTCGACGACAGATGACGAACATTTTTTTTTTATCAGAAAGGTGATTCAGTGATTTAGGTTTTTAATTAAGGAGGACCCCTCTAATGGAAACACCGGGCTATCAAACAATCTATGTAACGATGTCGGTCATAAATCTTCTCCTTTGTCCGGACGACTGGCTCAAATAAATCGAAAGGTGATTCACACAATTTGAACTGAAAACGAAAATATTATTATATTGGCTTGTTTACGTTTTTTCTTTCATGTAAGTTCATTAACACTTGTTTATGCTGTACATCTTCCATCTGCCACACCGCTCCGTGGTCTTAATTGAGTTCTATACCTATCAGTGAGGGATCTAGATGAGCGTTACATGGATTGCGCGTCATTCTTTGATTGGGCAATTTTGAACAAAATCATAAGGTTATATTGTGCGAATTTGTTGGCTACAATCCCGATTTATGGGCGTCGAAAGTACCATGGTGGTAACTGTCTTGAATTTTTTTATCTCCGTCACCGCCCCCTCTTTGTCTGTCTGTCTATCTGTGTGTGTTTGTCTCTCTCTCTCTCTCTCTCTCTCTCGCTCTCTCTCTCTCTCTCTCTCTCTCTCTCTCTCTCTCTCTCTCTCTCTCTCTCTCTCTACTTACAACTACTCTTCAGTGTCACTGAATCTTCCCTAAAAGAAAACCTGATAGTAACAGGTCTTTTATCACTTTCTGGTTAGTCACGAGTTTCCTATAATTCTTTCTTAGTCAATTTGGAATCCAGACCTGAGTATCTTTCTGTTCCCTTTGTAGCAGAACAATATATTGACTCCGACAGTAATGCTAAACGAGTATCGATGGCACGATTAATGGACCAAATGTGGCTATAAACTGTTGAAAAGCATAATCCTTCTGCGCTACTAAGGCTTTGGAATCTTGATACGTGTGTATTTGACGTTTTAGATAAAGAGCTGACATTATTAGGCTCTATTTAATGTATACAAGAGCAACGCCAGCGTGCCATCATACGCCCGTAGATTTTGATGAAGAAAAAAGTAGTTATTTTAGTGAAGTTAGTATACTGTCTTTTGTTTGCTAATTCATTATTATGTTTATTGAGAAACAATAGGCATTCTTCACTTTACACAGGGTGTATGTGTACCAAGCTTGACTGTCATAGTCCCAAGGATTCGGTCTGCATCATGCTACTACAACCTTGACCACAATAGGCATCCTCCACTTGGCATAAAGCACATGTGTATCGAATGTGATAGTCCTAGCCCCAAATATTCAGTCTGAATTCTGCCTACAAGGTTTTCCTTTTAACTGACGCTATGACCCTGACCTTTGAACCTCTGAACATGAAGAACAAAAGACGTCTTCCACTTGGCATGAGGAGTATTAGTTAGCCTCTACCAATCTCACTGAGATTAGAGGAGTATATACTCGTATACCATGCATATTTGTTGGTCCTAGGAAAAATAGCTCGGTCTGCGTTCTACAAGGGTTGCCTACTAATATGATCTTGACCTTGAAAAGCAATAGACATCTTCATCTTATCATGGTGATCAAATGTACCAAGTCGTAAGATCTTGGAGCTTACGGTTCGCTTTATACTAGTATTTTTTTTAACAATTTCTTGGCCAAAAACTTTCAATGCAATTCCAACCAAACAAAAGCCTTTACTGTGCGTCACAGAGATGAGACAGACATCCTAATGTAGAAATAAAATACTTCAGTTTCTGGTCACTCTTTTAAACGTATCAAGCGCGGATCTAGAGGGGGGATTTGAGATATCTTGAGAATGGTCAACACTACAAATGACGGGGTGCGTTCAAAGTACTGCCGTTGGTTAAGCCCCAGTCCCACTGTCACGTTTCGGGCATCCGTTTTACTACGTTTTAAAAACGTAGCAGCACCGCTATATACGTACAGGAAAACGTATCGATGCGTAAATGAAACGGCTATATACGTGGCTATACGTAGATCAATCCTTCATCGATTCCGTTTATACGGTCTGCACAATACAAACGTGGGCAAAAATGAAACGTAGAAAAAACGTACAGAAACGTACGCGATACATAGAAATGCGTAATGAAAGCGCAGCTGATGCGTAGAGAAACGTGAGGGATTTTCTTCGTTACTTTTTTAAAATACGTTTTCTATGTATGTGTTACGTTTTGATAGGTGTTTGTACGTTATTGCACGTTTTAGGACAAGCAGAGTCAGTATTATTACGTTTGTATACGTCTCGTCAAAGTCACAGTCCCACTGTCACGTTTCGGGCATCCCGTTTTACTACGTTTTGAAAACGTAGCAGCACCGCTATATACGTAGGAAAACGTATCGATGCGTAAATGAAACGGCTATATATGTGACTATACGTAGATCAATCCTTCATCGACCCCGTATATATTGGCAGCGCAATACAACGTGGGCAAAAAATGAACGTAGATGAAACGTAGAAAAACGTACACGATACGTAGAAATGCGTAATAAAAACGTAGCCGATGCGTAGAGAAACGTGAATGGTTTTATTTGTTACGTCGGTTAAAGAGCTCACTAGAGCTCATGTTATTTGTTATTTATGTACACATGCCGACTTAAATAAAAATTTACTTTACTTTACGTAGGAAAAACGTGATTAATCGTGGGATTGGTTCAAACCTACTAAAACTGAACTATACGGGAGTAAAGGTACATGTAGTCTATACGGGATAAAACGTACGTAGTCTATACGTGATGAAACGTACAAATACGTGATAAAACGTATAAAATCCTAGTAAAATGGTAACATAATGGCTAATAAAAACCGGATAATCCCTAGCACTAAGTAGTAAAACGTAAACAAACGTAGGAAAACCTTGAAAAATGTACGAACAATTTAAAACGGCACAAATTTGTCACGAAACGTGGCGTTTTCAAACGTAGTGAAACCTAGACGCCGAAACGTGACAGTGGGACTGGGGCTTTACCATCGGCAGAATTTTTTACCATTGGTATGACAATGGTACCAATGTTTGCCAATAACATATTCTATTGGTAAACATTTCTACAGACACCTAGAGCTCTGTAAAGCCCTAGTCACACTGTCACGATTCGGGATCTAGGTTTCACTACGTTTGAAAACGCCACGTTTCGTGACAAATTTGTGCCGTTTTAAATTGTTCGTACATTTTTCAAGGTTTTCCTACGTTTGTTTACGTTTTACTAGGTAGTGCTAGGGATTATCCGGTTTTCTATTGGGTATCATGTTACCGTTTTACTAGGTTTTGATACGTTTTATCACGTATTTGTACGTTTCCTCGTGTATAAACCACGTTTTATCCCGTATAGACTACGTTTACCTCCGTATAGTTAGGTTTTAGCAGATTTAAACCAAGGTCCACTACGTTTTCCCACGATTAATTACGTTTATCCTACGCATTTGCGTTTAAAATGCGGGTGGTAAAAGTAGCCTTGGCCATAACTTTTGAATAGATGGTGATTGAACTTTCATGTTTCCCAGCCACTCTCTCACCTAAATACTCCTAACCTTTCGTCTCATTTGGTACAAGTTAACCAAGAGCATCCTTAACTGTTGAACATGTCTGTGTGATTGCCAACCATAATGTACCAATTCCATGCTTTTACTGTCCATTTTGCTTCCAGACAGGTTAATATTTGCCTTTTCAGTTTATATAAGTCATATCAAAATCATTAAAATACGTAGAGAAACGTACAGATATACGTAACGAGACATATACAAACGTAACATTACCTACACGAACGTAATGAAAACTGACATTGTCTGTCCTAAAACGTGCAATAGCGTATATACAAACACATATCCGTACAAAAACGCATTTAAAATGTAACAAATAAAATCCCTCACAATTTTCTACGCTTCAGCTACGTTTTTAATAGGCATTTCTACGAATCGTGTACCTTTTCTGTACGTTTTTCTACGTTTCTTCTACGTTTGATTTTTTTGCCCACGTTTGTATTGTGCAGACCAATATAAACGGGATCGATGAAGGATTGATCTACGTATAGCCACGTATACAGCCGTTTCATCTACGCATCGATACGTTTCCCTACGTATATAGCGGTGCTACTACGTTTCTAAAACGTAGTAACAGTGTGACTTGAGGCTTTATTCATGACGTAATCCAAAATGGCAGGCATCATGTCCACACTGAGAGTTTTTGTGTCACAGCTATCCGTTTACTTCAACTGAAGACAATTTTAGATAGATTTTGCTTTAAACATGTCACTGGACAGATCCAAATGAGTTTTTAAAACAAGTGTATATGATGGCACTCTAGCCATTTCGTCCGAGTACGAATGAGTTTTGCAAGAGAAAATACTTCTTCGCTAGCCACGAACTCACTTCACTCCCCATTAATGGACCAAAATACCCTGGCTAGCGAAGATATTGATAAAACAATCTGCTGGAGAAAGTAATGAACGGTAATTAAAAGTTTAAAACACATTTCTAAATGCAATATCTGGCTGCAATATTTAACATTTTAAATAAAAATGTATCTTTTTGACATTTTGTGCTAACTTATCATCCACTAGTATTTTTCAGCCCTTCACCGGCAATGGTGACGTATCCATATGAGTGAAATATTCTCAAGAGGGACGTAAAACAACAACAATCAATCAATCAATCAATCATTAACTAGTATACCATTGGTACTATTGAATTTCTCACCATTTGTAACCAGTTTTGTTCAGAGTACACAGGGAACCAATGGTACCAATGGCTTAAATTTTTACCATTGGCAAATCGGTGATGGTACCATTGGGTTTACTCTGAACGCATCCTTTAGAGTGTGCATGTATATGGTGTGGTATGGTATTGCGTATGATCAGTTTATTATTTAGCTTTGATTTATCTAATTTTAGTTTTATTTAAATGGTAATTGTAAACGTGCTGTTAAGCGTAAAATGGTCAGAGTATTGGTGTTTTAGTGCCCCTTATGCTTCTTGGATTGGTCTCTATTAGAAATGTCCCCAAATGGCCGGGAGTTCTTTAAATTGTTCGTTTATCTTTAAGTGGACAGTTGGGTCACAAGGTTCAGACTTTACAGATAAACACTGAACCTCTCCTCTTGAATGGTCGAACACGTGTACTGCGTCATCTCACATAGAATTCTACACTTACCATGGTTTTATTTGATTCAACAATATATTAGTATCGTACAGTTATAATATTGTAAAGGTATCATAATGAATTTATAAGTTACATGCACAAGTTACAAATTTACATGTATATCGAGTTGGTTCCCTTGAAATAAATCTTCAATGATGTATCTAGGATGTATGTCAGTACCTATCTAGGAACAAGACTGATATCTATGTTAATTATTGTTTTAAAACCCCGCGGCATCAGGGTTTGGTATAATCTAACAATCATTGATATAATTAGAGATATCTTGTCCAGATTCCAAAACAGTCGTTTCTACTGAAGACAAACCAACTCATTTTACATTTATTTTTCTGAATTTCTAACTATATGGATTGGACCCCTCTCTTTGGAGAAACATCGGTCCTGGAAAAATATTCTGGATCATCACATATGCGGTTACTACTAAGTATGTTGCCGTCAACTGAACGACTTACGTTGTTCTATACTTAGCTAAATACACTACAAATGTATCATGGATGCATGCCCTGATTATCGTCTATCATTGTCCACTGTCCCATTTCTAGGGTGCCTTTTGACAATCGCAACACCTATCCGTAAGTCTTAAGGGTATATGCCATTGTACAACGCACTCGAAACACTCAGTACATTATGTCAACATATTTGGTTCCCGGAGTTCAGTACTACATTTGAATACCATGTTGACATTACAGAGGCAATTGCTGATAGGGGTAACAAAAGGTGGAGACGGTTTTGCTGGGATTAATTAAATTCCAGGAAAGGGGCGGCGGGAGCCTTTCCGGTACAAAAACTTTTAGTTTACTTTAATTTCCATACATTCCACGTGCTCTGCTACCATATGTATGTTAGCAATTTTGAAAATTTCTTGAGCTGTATAGACACGTAGAATCAGGGGTGGGGAAGGGGGTTGTCCCCCTTTTAAAAAAAAAAAGGTTCATTTTCCTTTATTTTTGCATGCATGGTTATTTTCATATGGTAAGATATTTTGAGATATTGTCCCCCTCCACTTTGATATAGGAGCATTGAATGGTATAAAAGTAAAGTAATGATATTGAAACTCTGTAGTGATGGAACCAACGCCCCCCCCCCCCCCCCCTCACGATTTTAGGATTTTGAATAATTGGGTAAAACAAATTTTGGTAGTCTTTTTTTTATTTACATTGCTAAATCAACACCCCCTCCTTAAAAAATGGTGTTGCATATCTGGTCTTGCTTGGTGTGTCCCTGAGGTGTCCTCTTGGTAACCGTCTCTACAAATCTTTGAAATCGAAATTGAAAGTAAAATTTACAAGCCTGCTAATCCTGTATGTGTATAAGGAGTCACAAATGTTTCTCCATGTACATATGAGAGAAAACAGGGATGCTGGTCTTTACTGAGGAATGTTAGTTAGATTTGGTTAAATACTCGGCATCTTCTGGTGTTATTCAGCGTCCCCTAGCACTGCTTGAGATAGAGAAGCTGACATTTCTTTCAGTGTCGCTCGGTGGTTAGCGACATTCATCATTATTGGTGTATTTCTCTCCATTATTGCTTCTGCCGCAAATGGTATTCACTGATATTTCTCTCCGACAATGTTTCTGGTGCCGAGTGAAAATGTAATCCTTCTATAGATCTAATGAATTTATATAGATCCAATGAATCTCTCTTTCTCTCCCTAGTTGATTCATCATTTTGGGTGGTGAGGTTTGCCTTAAATAAAATGAACCCAGATTTGCTTAACATTACTTGAAACCAATGCGGGAGAAATGTTTCCTGATCTTCCCATTAGTAGTATCTGGGAGAATTTTCAATCCACCAAATTCACCAGAATGTTGCGAACCTGGCCAGAGCAGGGTCTTAGGGAAATGTCATAAAGTGCCAACGACCTTTAACAAGATGTTCTACGTAGTAGAAATTTCTTTAAATACCGCAAAGCTTGACCACAAGAACCATTGCTAGTTGCCTCGATCTTTCCCAGAAACACTGCCAAAAAAAAAGAAAAAAAAAAGACCCTGTCCCAGGGAGAAATGTTGCCATATGTTATCGTATGACTGGACTAAAAAATGCCCCTGACTTCACCATATCGCCGACTTGACCAATATCTCGGTTTAGAATGTCGCCAAATGCCGTCATCGTATGTAACTTAGCTAAATGTTGCTAAATAATTGGTTCCAATTGTCAATAGCTTGGTTTAGATTGATTGATTACCAAGGTATATATCTATTGTTTTACGTACCACTCGAAAATATTTCACTCATATGGAGACGTTACGTAATACCATTGCCGGTGAAGGGCAGCAAAATTTAGGCGTATGCTTGGCACTCAGGGCCTTTGAGCAGGGATCTTTCCTGCTGTGACACGGGACCCTGGTTTTTGCGGTCTCATCCGAAGGACACGCAAGGGCATGCTGGAGATCTATTCTAACCTAAACCCCACGGGTAACTCAGTTTAGAATATCGCTAATTGTCGTCGAATTGACCAGTACATAGCTCGGTTACTTAGATTGTCGCTAACTGTCAACGAGTTTACCATTAGCTTGATTTAGATTGTCGCTAACTGTCACCGATTGCTTGGCTTTAAATTGTCGCTAACTGTCACCCGACTGCATGGTTTAGCCTGTTCGCTAAATGTCACCGATGCATGGTTTAGCCTTGTCGCTAACTGTCACCGATTGCAATGGTTTAGACCTGTCGCTAACTGTCACCGATTGCATGGTTTAGCCTTGTCGCTAAACTGTCACCGATTGCATGGTTTAGATTGTCGCTAACTGTCACCGACTTGCATGGTTTAGACTGTCGCTAAACGTCACCGATTGCATGGTTTAGCTTGTCGCTAACTGTCACCCGATTGCATGGTTTTAGACTGTCGCTAACTGTCACCGATTGCATGGTTTTAGCATTGTCGCTAACTGTCACGACTGCATGGTTTAGCATTGTCGACTAACTGTCACCGATTGCATGGTTTAGACTGTCGCTAACTGTCACCGATTGCATGGTTTAGCTTGTCGCTAATGTCACCGATTGCATGGTTATCCTTGTCGCTAACTGTCACCGATTGCATGGTTTAGACTGTCGCTAACTGTCACCGATTGCATGGTTTAGCCTTGTCGCTAAATGTCACCGATTGCATGGTTAGCCTTGTCGCACTGTCACCGATTGCATGTTTAGACTGTCCGCTAACTGTCACCGATTGCATGATTTAGATTGCGCTAACTGTCACTGACTGCATGGTTTAGAATGTCGCTAACCGTCACCGATTGCATGGTTTTAGACTGTCGCTAACTGTCACTGACTGCATGGTTTAGATTGTCGCTAACTGTCACCGATTGCATGGTTTAGCCTTGTCGCTAACTGTCCACCGGATTGCATGGTTTAGACTGCCGCTAACTGTCACCGACTGCATGGTTTAGCCTTGTCGCTAACTGTCACCGATTGCATGGTTTAGACTGTCGCTAACCGTCACCGATTGCATGGTTTAGCCTTGTCGCTAACTGTCACCGATTGCATGGTTTTAGACTGCCGCTAACTGTCACCGACTGCATGGTTTAGCCTTGTCGCTAACTGTCCCGATTGCATGGTTTAGACTGTGCTAACTGTCACCGATTGCATGGTTTAGCCTTGTCGCTAAAATGTCACCGATTGCATGGTTTAAGCCTTGTCGCTAACTGTCACCGATTGCATGGTTTAGACTGTCGCTAACTGTCACCGATTGCATGGTTTAGCCTTGTCGCTAACATGTCATCCGATTGCATGGTTTAGACTGTCGCTAACTGTCACCGATTGCATGGTTTAGCTGTTCGCTAACTGTCACCGATTGCATGGTTTTAGACTGTCGCTAACTGTCAACCGGATCTGCATGGTTTAGACTGCCGCCTAACTGTCACCGACTGCATGGTTTAGCCTTGTCGCTAACTGTCACCGATTGCATGGTTATTCCTAGATTGCTGATTTCGCTAACTGTCACTGACTGCATGGTTTAGAATGTCGCTAACCGTCACCGATTGCATGGTTTAGCCTTGTCGCTAACTGTCACCTGATGCATGGTTTAGATTGTCGCTAACTGTCACCGATTGCATGGTTTAGCCCTTGTCGCTAACTGTCACCGATTGCATGGTTTAGACTGTCGCTAACTGTCACCGATTGCATGGTTTAGCCTTGTCGCTAACTGTCACCGATTGCATGGTTTAGACTGTCGCTAACCGTCCACCGATTGCAATGGTTTAGCCTTGTCGCTAACTGTCCACCGATTGCATGGTTTAGACTGCCGCTAACTGTCACCGATTGCATGGTTTAGCTGTCGCTAACTGTCACCGATTGCATGGTTTAGACTGTCGCTAACTGTCACCGATTGCATGGTTTAGACTGTCGCTAACTGTCACCGATTGCATGGTTTAGCCTTGTCGCTAACTGTCACCGATTGCATGGTTTTAGACTGTCGCTAACTGTCACGATTGCATGGTTTAGCCTTGTCGCTAAACTGTCACCGATGCATGGTTTAGCCTTGTCGCTAACTGTCCACCGATTGCATGGTTTAGACTGTCGCTAAACTGTCACCGATTGCATGGTTTAGCCTTGTCCGCTAACTGTCACCGATTGCATGGTTTAGACTGCCGCTAACTGTCCCCGACTGCATGGTTTAGCCTTGTCGCTAACTGTCACCGATTGCATGGTTTAACTGTCGCTAACTGTCACCGATTGCATGGTTTTAGACTGTCGCTAAAATGTCACCGATTGCATGATTTAGATTGTCGCTAACTGTCACTGACTGCATGGTTTAGAATGTCGCTAACCGTCACCGATTGCATGGTTTAGCCTTGTCGCTAAATGTCACCGACTGCATGGTTTAGCCTTGTCGCTAACTGTCACCGATTGCATGATTTAGATTGTCGCTAACTGTCACTGACTCCATGGTTTAGAATGTCGCTAACCGTCACCGATTGCATGGTTTAGACTGTCGCTAACTGTCACTGACTGCATGGTTTAGATTGTCGCTAACTGTCACGATTGCATGGTTTAGCCTTGTCGCTAACTGTCACCGATGCATGGTTTAGACTGCCGCTTGTCACCGACTGCATGGTTTAGCCTTGTCGCTAACTGTCCACCGATTGCAATGGTTTAGACTGTCGCTACCGTCACCGATTGCATGGTTTAGCTTGTCGCTAACTGTCACCGATTGCATGGTTTAGACTGCGCTAAACTGTCACTGACTGCATGGTTTAGCCTTGTCGCTAACTGTCACCGATTGCATGGTTTAGACTGTCGCTAACTGTCACGATTGCATGGTTTAGCCTTGTCGCTAAATGTCACCCGATTGCATGTTTAGCCTTGTCGCTAACTGTCACCGATTGCATGGTTTAGACATGTCGCTAACTGTCACCGATTGCATGGTTTAGCCTTGTCGCTTAAATGTCACCGTTGCATGGTTTAGCCTTGTCGCTAACTGTCACCGATTGCATGTTAGACTGTCGCTAACTGTCCCGATTGCATGGTTTAGACTGTCGCTAACTGTCACCGATTGCAGGTTTAGACTGCCGCTAAACTGTCACGACTGCATGGTTTAGCCTTGTCGCTAACTGTCACCGATTGCATGGTTTAAGCTTGTCGCTAACTGTCACCGATTGCATGGTTAGACTGTCGCTAAACTGTCACCGATTGCATGATTTAGATTGCGCTAAACTGTCACTGACTGCATGGTTTAGAAATGTCGCTAACCGTCACCGATTGCATGGTTTTAGCCTTGTCGCTAACTGTCAACGCGATTGCATGGTTAGAATGTCGCTAACTGTCACGATTGCATGTTTAGATTGTCGCTAACTGTCACTGACTGCATGGTTTAGTGTCGCTAAGTACCGATGCATGGTTAGCCTTGTCGCTAAATGTCACGATTGCATGGTTTAGCCTTGTCCGCTAACTGTCACCGATTGCATGGTTTAGCCTTGTCGCTAACTGTCACCGATTGCATGGTTTAGACTGTCGCTAACTGTCCACGATTGCATGTTTAGCTTGTCGCTAACTGTCACCGATTGCATGGTTTAGACTGTCGCTAACTGTCACCGATTGCATGGTTTAGACTGTCGCTAACTGTCACGATTGCATGGTTTAGACTGTCGCTACTGTCACACGATTGCATGGTTTAGACTGTCGCTAACTGTCACCGATTGCATGGTTTAGACTGCGCTAACTGTCACCGACTGCATGGTTTAGCCTTGTCGCTAACTGTCACCGATTGCATGGTTTAGCCTTGTCGCTAACTGTCACCGATTGCATGGTTTAGACTGTCGCTAACTGTCACCGATTGCATGGTTTAGACTGCCGCTAACTGTCACCGACTGCATGGTTTAGCCTTGTCGCTAACTGTCACCGATTGCATGGTTTAGCCTGTCGCTAACTGTCACCGATTGCATGGTTAGACTGTCGCTAACTGTCACCGATGCATGGTTTAGCCTTGTCGCTAAACTGTCACCGATTGCATGGTTTAGCCTTGTCGCTAACTGTCACCGATTGCATGGTTTAGACTGTCATGGTTTAGACTGTCGCTAAATGTCCACCGATTGCATGATTTAGATTTGTCGCTAACTGTCACGACTGCATGTTTTAGAATGTCGCTAACCGTCACCGATTGCATGGTTTAGCCTTGTCGCTAAATGTCACGATTGCATGGTTAGACTGTCGCTAACTGTCACGACTGCATGGTTTAGATTGTCGCTAACTGTCGGCACAGAGTTGACCAATAGCTTGGTTGAGATTGTCACTAACTGTGGTTGACAGTTCCATCGTCTAAAATGGCGATAAATGCCATCAGACTGCGAATTCGCAGTGTCCTGGAGAGATTATGCTAAATATTACTGATTTTATCAAAAGTACTATACATGAAGAAGTACATTGCCACCCAAACACTCTTGAAAGATTACAAGTCCTATCGTCATTTCTTACGTGAAGTATGTACCCTGTAGCTCTCCAAGTACAGTAGTCGCCAACGCGAAAATATTTAATTAACGTACACTTGTAGGCGAACTATTGAGAGAAAAAAGTCGATTCATGGTTAAGGATTGTATTACGCACAATGCATATAGGTTTCCAAGCAATATAGTTGGTAATAACAATTATGATTTCCTTCATTGGTGAGTACTTTAGATGGTGAACTGTACCTCTCAAGGCGAAAAAAAAAAATCGGGACAGACCAGAAATTGAGTGAAGAGAAAAAGACACATTATACAATTTCCTCTAATATCTCAATTCAATAATGATGAAGTTAATATCATAGTATGACTGGACAGTTGAAGGAAGTGGAAATGAGTTTTCTATGATACACATGATGTAAAAGAGGGAAGTTCGACACAGAAATAAACTGACACTGCTGAAATTTTAAAATTCAAGTCCACTTTGTTTTCTTAACCAATGACTTTCATGTAACATCGTTTTTGAAATTGGAGTGTTGACTTCTTTCTTAATCTTGTACATTGACCCACACTTTGTTTCTTTCGATATTTGATGATTTTTTTTTTTTTTTTTTTTGGTTACACTGTTAGTGATTTGGATGAATTTTAAATCCAGCTCGGCTGAACAATGACGCGCTGAAGTCATTCAATACCTTTCCTATTATCCGCGATATCCCTTTTACCTATACTAATCACTGATCCGTGACCATATAGCCGATCTTTGATGCGTCATAATAAGTAAATAAATGCCCACATATTAGTAATTTGCTCACATAAGAAATTAGACAAAGGGTCTTGGTATAAATAAAGTGTCCTAATTTCTACATTAACAAAAATCAAAACCTTCTTGTGAACACGCTAGCCGCGTGACCTGTCTGATAGCGAGCTAGTCAATGGTTTACCAAACCAAGGCTGTTCCCCCCTGAAAAGTTACAATGGATTAGCCCTAAATAGAAAAAAGCGTGTCATAAATACAACTTATTTCGGCACATTTCGGATCATTTGCACTTCATTGGAAAGGGGAAGTGAGGTAGATTTGTTTATAATTGGGATGCCCAAAGATGTGATCGGGACTGTTTCCGGAAACGTTGAAACACCAAGAATCAACACTCCATGCACATTGTTTTTGTTCTGTGATAGGCGCACGGATCGTGATTTCTAATGGGAGACACTTAGTTGTTCTGATGCTGCGAATGTTTACGAGGCACACTTGTCTCAGTTCATCCCGAGTTTGGAAAGGATAGCATGGGTGATTTTCCCTCCTCTAAAAAACGAGATGTTTTTAATCGGTTAAAACGTCGTTTTGAAGAGTACAGACGCCATCAAAATACTTGCAACAACTACTACGACAATACCATTAATAATATTTACGAGCATCAGACGCTCGAGACTCTGAACCAACGTCAAAGGTGGCTGGACTCTAAAGCTAAGAAAGCGTCCAAGCAATCTAAGGCCAGTCGAGAATCCGCGGGGAACCAGGGAAATCTAATAGTAAGTGCACATTACACAGGTAGAATAACGAGGATTGTCCAGAGATAACGAGATTTGTCCCGGGGCTCGGGGCCCACGTAGGTGTCATTAAGTCATACTGCGGTCATTTGTATGTATGTGTACACAATGTAAGCTCCATCCTTCAAAATCAGAGTATTCTAAGACGGAAGTGATTAATTTGAAGAAAATGCATACACCATTGTTTGTTTATATAGTGTAAGTGTTATCGATGTGTGAGAACCCCAGTAAGTTCTCGGGAATAGGTGTCATTCTTTGATCCGCACCTTGCTCCAGACACCATTTAAAAGTCACAAATTGATCATTATTCCTCTGTCCATTTCAGTTTGGTCTGTGTAGGCAGCGATTTGTTTGTCCAGTATAAATGGACCAGGGTCAATCAGTATTAAGTTAGTAATACTTGAGAGTATTTCTAACTAGTTGGAACAAGTGCTCTGCGGAAATTGCACTTAAATTTGGACATTTTTTTAGTAAAGGGTTTCTTGGTGCAAGAACTCAAAGTCATGTCTAACACTCAAATGATAATTGACCTAAATCTGGAGATATTAATTAATTGATGTCATTTAATCTAAACCTTTGTTTCGTTAAATGCTCAAGGGTAATTTTAAATAATTAGCAAACAATTATTGTTGAATCTTTTTGTGCCCAGGCCAGCAGAACTATTGTGCAATCATATACCAATTACATCTGGTGGATGTTTGACATGAGAGTAGTATGTGACAGAGACAATGGTATTTAATAGAAAAGCTACTGAGTGAATTAAAGCCATACACATGATGTACAGCTCTAAAGCATAAACATTCCCACAATGTATTGTAGTCAAGACAAAACAAATTGCAGTTTAATGTTACAGAAAAATAAGAGGTCTGAAATGGTATGTGACTGGCTTTTTCCTTCTTTTTCTTTTTTAGGGATTCTAAAGCATTATGCTTTTAAGATAAATATGATTTTTTACAAATGTTTTGCTGAATGCACATATTCTTCAGTCATTTTTTTTTTAATCAATTAATTGCATTTTAAAATTATATTTAATAATAAGCGATTAATAAATTTATTAGGGATGTAATGCATTATTCAGATGGGTAATAGTACTTATCAGTTACTTTTTGTGCATAATCTACAGTTTTACATGTATGATAAAAGTCTTAGCCTCTGGATAAGCATTTCTTGTTAAGATAAAACAATTTTAACTTTATAGATATTTTAAAATGAGAATAGACCTGGTCCCAAGACCATAAACTGAGAATAGACTTCAGTCAAAATATCTGAAGATTCATAGCTCAGATGTTTAAAACACTGCAGGTGTTTTTAAAAAGAAATCAAATGCAAACAAATACTGAAAATTGTATTTGTTATGAAAGGTATTTCAATTGTTAGCTGAATTTGAAATTTAGAGGTAAGTTTATGGTCTTGAGGCCAGATTATGGGAAGAATACATGTATAAGGAAATATATACACCTTTCTTCCTTTCTTAGAATCAATGTAAGAAAGATTTTTTTTAAAAAGATCATTAATTACAGTATTACTGTGTAAATGCAATAGCCAGCAATGTAAGTTCTCATGACACATATAAATTTGCATAAAATGAACAGAAGACTATTGATATATAGTAAATATTAGAATTTCCATGATAAGGACACCATTTGCTAATGTGACATTTAAGAAATTGAGAAAATTATTGTAAAAAGATTTATTCACCAATAAGAAAACATATAAATCTTTGGTTATTATTCCATGCTTTCAAAAAAAGTCTTTTACCAAAAGTAGGAAAAGTGTCTAGTGGATAATTCTCATTATAAATCATAAAGTAAATCACATTATATAGCAAACAGCTGATTGTGAGAAAGGTTTGTCGAGGTAGAATCTTGGAGGTTTATATGTAGGTATAATTAAGTTTTGTTTCAAATTTGGAAGAAATGCATGTTCAGATGCTAGATCTCTAAGGCAGCATCACTTTTGAAAAGACGAAAACAAGCAGAGTTTATCATTTTGGCAAAATAAGCAAGACGAATGGCACAAGCAGCTCTGGATTTTAATTGCAGAGATAAAACTGGGTTGTCTTCAATATCATACCACCAATTAGGGTTGTAGAGCAGTGAGCTCTCTCTCCCTCAGCAGGTTGAGTTTTGATGACCTAAGTGTGCTTATCAGGCACAAATATGTGGCCAAAGATTGCACAATGGCTCACAAACATGTCTTCAGATACCTCTGTTAAATCATCAGAAAACAGATATTTAGACCAAAAGATTAGAGATATACTACATGTTGCTGCTTTTTGACTACAAGACTGTATGAATGTTTTGATATGCAATGTCTTCAAATTAAGTTACCTAGATTTAACAGTGCAGTAATATAAATGTATCAGAATTTCCATCTCTTCAATGAGTAATGGCCACAGCTAATGGGTCTAATATTAAAAGTTCAAAATGTGTTAATTGATAATTTGTAAATTATAAGGTAATTTGATCAATGTTGATGGAAAACAAATCTTTGCAATTTAATAACGTTTGTTTCATTAGAAATTATGAAGTACAGATGTCAAGCAAAACGAGATACTATGCTGCCCAACACCTGTGCCCATCTCTTCTTTTTTTTTCCAAAGTAAATGATACATTCAAAATGCTCATTTTCTTGCATTAAAAAGTAGGGAAATTCAACTGAATTATGACATCATATACATACAACACAATGATTTGCAGAGGGATAGTAATCAACTGTGTACTTTTAAGTCTTTTCTCACATGTTTGCTGAAGTTACATTGTATTCATACCTGAAGCCATTCTGAATAGAAGGTTATAGGCTCTATTTTACTCTGTTCTGTTTTAATGCAGGCTTGTGAAACATGTAGNATTGTATTCATACCTGAAGCCATTCTGAATATAAGGTTATAGGCTCTATTTTACTTTGTTCTGTTTTAATGCAGGCTTGTGAAACATATATATACATGTATATGCATACAATAT
>CAJDSM010030181.1:0-11136 GCA_903981925.1 Ostrea lurida
CTCTTGAATCCAGACACAATATCGCTACTTCTTATCCAGTGTGCTTAACCTTTGCCCCCTTTCCTTGAAAAAATAACCCCAATGCATAGGTAGACCATATCATGATATGGTGAACTCTTGTAGAAACGGCTAACACTAAAAGTCTGGGAACCATTCTGCCTACAGACGGATGGACAGACAACCTTGATTCCAGCTAACACAGAGCTTGCTACCGCGTCCCCATCTTGTTTGCAAGGTGGTGTATAATTATACAAAAAGGCTCCCTTCTCATTCCAAATAATTCATTTCTTTTTCAATTACATATCAATAGCATTGAAAAAAGATGTTTTAAATGTTTAATCATATAACACTTAGTATGTACCAAGTCCCTCCACTGCCGCTGGGGTCAGAACCTATCTCCAGGGACCACCAAATTTAAAATTTTGGAAAAGCCTTCCCTGCTCTACATCACTATGCATTTGGTTTCTCTCTAGACGTGTTGGTTGTTAAAGAAGAAGTTTTTTTGAACAAATTGGCTCACTTTTGGGCAGTTTTTGCCCTCGCCCTATACCTAAAGGCCCCAAGGGTGCAAGAGACCTGAAATTTACAATTTATGTGCCCCTTGTCCCAAAGATGCTTCATACCAAATTTGAAAAGAATTGGACTGGTGGTTATCAAGAAGTTAAAAATGTTCAATTGTTAACGCACGACGGAAGAAATGATGATCTTTTTTAATGTATAATCTACCAAATTTCGACTGGGATCATCCACAAAGCGTTTACAGTCGACGCCATTGTTTACATTTTTTGTCCGAGTCTCCGTTGTTGCTATGACGTAACTAAGGTGGGCGGGGTTTACGCTGCTGCTGTGGATCGGTGTATTGCAATAGGTCACCTGAGTTTACTCAGGTGACCTAAAAATGTTAGCCTTTTCCTTTGCCAAAAAATGTACAATACGGTAGAAATTCAACATTTTCACTACTCACTATATGCGCCGGTCTCTTGAATTCTAAGAAGTAGCTTCCGGGTTATCGCGCTTCTAGTGTCGGTTCGCCCGGATAACTCAAGTATGCTAAGTGTTCGAGATTCAACTGTATTAGAAATGAAATATTTAGAAACCACAGCAACCATCTAGTCAGGAAAAGGTGAAAATATTCCTCAGCGTTTTATAGATGTATGAAAACATTTTGACACAAGGGCTTGTCTTTTGGATTGGGGGGGACCAAATAGTGTTTCTTTTCAAGTCATTCTTAGACCGATGTCAACATGTTTGGGTCATTTATAGATTAATTAAGAACTGTCCTATCGGGACTAATACCCCCCGCGAGGCACACTACATGATGAACACAACAGATTTTCTCAAATTAGACTGAAGTTGTCTAATATAGTATATTATTGTTTAGGAGTTTCAGACAACGCACTTATGCATACATTGGTGAAAAATGCCCAAGTCCAAATGTTCATATCTTGTACATAAATTGTCCAAAATAAAATTCCTGACAATATGCACATCTCCACAGGCGCTTGACGTTTCAAATAAATATAATAAAAAAAATTAATGACACCACTAGATTCAACACCTGTTTCTTCTACACTAAGAATTTAATGGCTAATCGTGGTTAGATTCACTGCAGCAATGATTTCCTAAATGGAGATGTGTTTGCATGTCCCCGGTTTTAGTTAACTTACCCCCCCCCCCCAATTTTATCTGTATCCCGATCGCCTGTCAATCAAACTGTTAACAATAGATCTCGGGTGGATTGACATCTGCAGAGACCTTTGTCAGCAATACACCATCCACAAATTTCTTAACTACAATTAACAAAGCAAGATTAAAGTTTAGATAGATGTTTATTTCCTTTACCAATTTGATCATGAAATACAATAGGACGGAGGAAATTCTGAGAGACATAAGTCACAAAAAGTCACAAAAACAAGATCTGATTAAAAAAATGAAGATAATGCAAATAGGAACATTATTTAGATTTATTACTTATAACTAGAAAAATGGAAGACAATGTACATCTAAATAAATTACTAGTATTTATCACTTGATAAGTTTTCTTGAGCTAATATTATGAAAATTAATATCCTGCTGTGAATGAAACCATGAAGTTTGCAAGCTGCTGGTGTACAAAAAGAAAATTACACAAACATTGGTGTATAATGTATTTCTTGTGAAAAGCCATAGGCTAATTTTTGCACAGACAAATTTATTCAACATCATGTTTTAAAAATTCCTTCTAATACCCCATAATTAAAGTACAAATAATGAAAATTTGGTACAAAATCCTTCACAAGTAAAATTTACAATCCATTTAGAATAATGCTTTTCAATGTGGATACAACCATACTGTAAATTCTACCTAGATCTACATAAACACAGAAAAGATGTCTAGAGACTAAGCTTGTCTACTAAATCTCAGAAAAGCTATTTTAAAGAGACAAAGTTTGTCTACAAAACAGAGGCAAGCTGCCTACAGACAAAGTTTGTCTACAAAAACACAGACAAACTATTGTCTGGCAATGAAAAAGGATTCCAGATTTAAAAAATCCCAAAATAAACTGTAAATGTGCTCAATGACACCACAAGGAAGCACAAACAGATCAACTTATCTGCATGTTTACTATGTAAAAAAAAAAAAGAAAGATGAGGTATGGCTGCAAGATAACGTTTGCTCATGACTAGACTTTGCATCACAACCATTAATATTAAACATGTTCAGAATAAGCCAAGATAAAAAGGATACAAAAGTTTTAAATAAAAAGGCAACATTTTTCAGTATCCTGTATAAAAAGAAACATAAAATCACTTGATATTTATAAACCATAGAATGGATGCATATATTTTTAGGTTTTAATAAATTCCTAAAACTTAAAATTAATCCTAAAACATGAAAGGGACTTGTAAACTTTCCGATATTCAAAAGTTGAGGAGATATATTGTCCCTCCCTATACCTTTTCCTCTCTTTTGGGATTAAACCAAGAAATATAGAAATACATTTCATCCTTTATAGTAAATAGTATGCATTAATTGCGTATATTTTAATAAATTTTAGGGGGGGGGGGTTGTCTGTAGCAACTGTCCTTAAAACAAAACATAATGAATTTTCATGAACTGGAATACAGAGAGCACATACAGATCTTTGGACAGATCAGAGAGAGCTACAGATCCCTTTTAAAACCTTTGATTTACAGCTCCACTTCACCAGTACATGATTAAGATCTTATATTCATGTTTTCAAATAGACCTTCCCCCAGAACTTCCAAAGTTCCCAACATCTTCCTTGTGTCCATCTTCGCAAGCCAAGTGTCCGATTCCGCTACTCTCTTTTCCCCTTGGCAGATTTAGTCGAGTTCACTAAGCTTCACAAATATCGCGCTTTGACTTCCCAAGACATTCCAATCAAATTGCGCCATCATACCTGTTCGGTTTAGAGTAAAGTTTGGTCCTTGTTGTCGGCTTTGCATTTATTTTGCCCAAAAAACAAAGACTTACAATTTTTGGTGAGAAAGATTTCCAGGATTTTTTGACCAGTTACTAGAGATTATCGATTACGTGTCTCAAAGATTGAGCATGACATTAAAACCAAAGTAGAATCGTGTTAAGGTCAGAAATGCAAGTTTTATATACACGATTTACGCCTGATAACATAAAGGTGATATTAAAGCGGGCAACAAGTATGTACACCTAAATTTAAAAAAAAAACATACAATGTTACTACGTCAGTTGTTCGTCAAGACGCGATAACTCGCACTTGTCCGTTTTATATGGGCAATTCAGTTGCGACTAAATCTGCCAAGGGGGAGTATGAATGGTAAGCGAATCTTTGGACACTTGGTCTGCCGAAGTACCGTGTCAAGATACCTTCAAATAAAGACCCACTTCACATCAAAATTCACAGCTTCAATAAAGCTTTCTTGTTCACAGAGCCAAGTTGACTCTATAATTTATTTCTTCATATTGACTGATTCTGCAGGACTTGAGGCTAGTTGCTAATATAAGTAATCATAGCCCTGCTGCCAGTGGCATAGCTGCCATTAGGCACTTAAAAGGCATGTGCCTTAGTACACATAATTTTTAGAATAAAATATTTAGAATGTTAAAATACCAGATTTTCGCTAAAAACCGCTACCAAATTTGTTCCCAATTACCGTTAATTGATCTCAGAAATCCGTCGGGTGTGTGTGTGTGTGTGCATGGACCAACTGGGGGCTGCTCGCTTGTCTTGCCTATACTTCCTCTAGGTCCAAGCTATGCTACTGGCTGCTCTTCAGAAGATCTTTCTCTAGACATTACCATATAAAACTTTGATCCCCTATTGTCGCCCCATCCAACCCCTGGGAACATTGATTTCAACAAAATTGAATCTTCATTACTTCAGGAAGCATCCACACAAGTTTGGACCAACTGTTTTTGAGACAATTTCTATATCCCAGGTGCACTTGTGAGGAAGATAAATAAAATTGTTTATAGTTTAATATGGCAGCGACAAACAACATGTACATGTATACAGATTTAGATCAAAAAGTTCCCTTTAGCCTTTGGATCTGGTGAGGTAAAACTGGAAGTGCAATGATGCAATTTGTATCATCAAAATGACATAAAACTCAAGGAAATTGCCAAGAACATGCTTGCAATATTGTTAAATTACATTATATGGTAATTCAGGAAAATACAGATAAAAATAAGGTTTTAGTGCCCAGCTCATCAAGACATAAAAAAAAAACATGTACCATTTACTCAATAAAAGCAAATAGACAAAAAAAAAAAAAAAAAAAAAAAAACATACAGTAAAAAAATTAATAATAATGATTTAATGGGTGCTAATTGGGTGTGCATGGGGATTTTGGTGGTTGTATCCTGCTGAATTTTGTCTCATTCTGAAAGGGATTGACCACTCAATTCCTTGGGACCAGGATTCATGAAATATAGATACTCAAAAACTTACGACATTTGCAATCACACAAATGATGATAGAAGTCTCAGTTATGATTTTAAGGCCAAGAATTTATGATTCAAGCAGTTAGACGTCCGTGACATAGCGGATGAAACTTCTACTTATTGCAGAACTAATTAGTACCCTGCCCCTTCCGGCTTGCATACACAATTAAATTTTGAAATTTCTAAAGAATTCAAATTTGATTGACAGCATCTTTTGAAAAAATCTGTGATTTAAATATTTTTATATTCCATGGATCATTTATCTGCACGATCTTTCTTTGGTATAAAATGTGTACATGCAAGCTGTATTGGATAATTTAGTTTGCTGTATCTCTTGGAGAGCATCGTTATATGTGATATAACGTCACATTCATCAGTAAGTTTTATGCTACATCATCCCATAGAGCCTGCAATAGTGATTCCATCTCTCACAGTTTTTCGTATTGACGTCCAGTCCTCACCAGTAACCGGGTCATTGTCACATTTGTCTTTTTTCCGATCGGCAAAGTAAATGCAGCATATGCTTGATGAGCTGTCGGCTCGATTTTCTACATCATCAAAAATTGCTGGATAACCGACTCCAGATTCATCATGCTCCGTCAAAATCTTGCAATCTTCTGACTCAAATTCAACGGCAAATATTGGACAGAGCACTATAACTTTGTGACTCTGCATTTATAATCACAACATCAAAATGTAACTTAAATATTCCGATAACGAGGATCCAATCCAAATCGGAAAAATAAACAACCCCTCCACTTTGTTGAGAGCTCTCACATACAAGGAGCAAGAACAAACTTTGAATCCCCGGATTTTCACAGTTTTCATCTGAAGATCAGGGAATACTGACATTGAATGATTATTGATGTTGGCATGCCCAAACAGTCGACATCTGGTGATTGACGGAACAGTTAAGTTTGCCTTTGATCACTTAAAATTCCAGAACACATATTTGTTGTACACCTGGTTCTTGTGGACAGAATTTTTTTTTTTCAAGTTGTTTGTTGTGATAGTCTTCCTCGTAACTTCAAATCTCGGTAGAGTTTTGAAGTTTCATATGCTCTTGGACAGAAATGACAGTGGTGAAGAGTCTTTGGGAGATCCAGGGAGATGAGATTTGGTGAGATAAACTCCGAATCTCGTGTTGTTAATTTTGTCAAGACATATGCGCTCAGTTGCCTCGCAGTTTCGATGTCGCTGTTTTCGTAGATATGTAATGACACAATTGAACCAATGGACAAGTTTAACTCTTGGCAATGAAAGTCCATATATTCTCAGGTTTGTAACAATTTTTCGGCACGATCGCCGTTGTTTCCTTTTGTATCCCTCGACAGCATTTAAGGCATGGATCAATTTTTTTCACCACGGTCGCATCTCTCAATTCTGTGGACTTAAATATCAAACACGAACAATTCCCTGTCCTCCCACAGTCCTTCGGACGCCATTTTGGACGCTGGTTACGTGGTGATGTTTTTGGATCGGAATTAATTTATTAGACTTCATTATCATTTTCTTCCCAGATGGGTATAAAGTGATGATGTTTTATTTGATTACTTAATGAAGAAATAAAATCGCGCTTATCTGGGCCTATTCATCTACTAATTAACATATATCGTCTTCAATATTTCCGGATAATCCAATAATTTTTCCTATTTAGTCCATCAATTTGAAAGGATGTTCTCTGATTGGATGTAACTCTTAGAACAGTATCACTCCAGCTCTTTACATTGGACACCTTTGCAGTCAGCTAGAAAGACGAAATCGTTGCAGGTGAAATTAGGAAATCAAAAGGAAAGAGACGCAGTGAGAGCTTTAATAAATTTCAGATTAGCTGCAATATTTCCTTGTGATTGCAGTGTCTTTGACCTCTGAGCAGTTTTGAACCATGACTGAACTGAGCAACTTGGAAAATATAAAATTTAGCCCTAGCTTAATCTTGTATTTGTCTTTCTTATCATTTCAGAAAATAATTAGCGTATTTATCCTTAAGTATTCATCTGAAGTATCTTAGTTGGCTTCTGTGAAACAAATATATGTTTTATCTATATTTTGTGATTGCTTTGACTGGAGTATTTGTAGTTGTGGCTTGCGTAATGAACATTGCGCCAAGCATGCTGAATAGCATGTAGAAAACTGCCTAGGGCCAATAAATTATTTTACACGACATTACGCCGTTAAACACTACCTTCATGTCAAGGTAATCCACAATGAGATGAAACATTATTCATGGGTAGGAAGAACAGTAGTCGTCGACAATGAGATTTAGACAAATGTCAATGAACTAATACAAAAAATAAGTCTGTTGAAATCTGCAAGGGATTATTTCATTGCTCCAGAACTATGATTTAGGCCGGGGGGCACTTGACTATATCCGATCAGATAGGGATGGGTGCCCGCTGAATACGGGCCCTTTTTCCCATAAGATATATAAAAGGTATAGAAATCCAGCATGTAATATTATGATCAGGTTAATGTTTACTCAATTAATTTATATGAATGGCCTCTCATCCAGCTTGGCATTCTTGTTCTGTCATTCGGGAAAAGGTATACCATTCTGGCCAGAATTATATGAAACAGGTTACAATTCTCTCAAATTTTAAAATATATGAAAAGCGGGGGGGGTTCTGCATGTCAGCGCACGTCCTCCCATGAAAATACGAAGTGTCCCCCCCCCCCCCCGGGATTTAGGGGCATATATTTATCCCTATGCCGTCTGTCCTGGTCTGTAAAATTAATACAGCTGGAAATTGGTGGTATTTAAAGTTTCATGATGTATTAATATATTTAATAATTTAACTACATGACAATTATTATCAATATTATTCTAATATATGATATTAATTATATTATGCATCACACACCCGAGATGGTAAGTGGTAGACTTACATATTTCATAATTATGTTGTTCTCGTTCTACTGGTCACATTTTTTTAAACCTCCAGTCCGACCTTGACGTCTTGATCCTCACTTTTTTTCAATAAACCTTTAACATTGGCATCAGTTTTTAGAATGGTAAGTGATAGGGACTTTCAATATTGGTCTGCAAAAACTTAACATTGTCATACTTTTTGAATGGCTAGTGAGCGGAACTTCATATTTCACATGTGTGTTCTCTATGCAGCCCTTCTACTGTACCCGCAAAATTTGGACTCCTGACTTGAAGTTCTTGACTCTACTTTAAAAACCTTTAACATTGGCATAAACTTTGAATCGGCAAGGGTGGGACTTTCATATTTCACATGTTGTTCCCCTTATGACAAGGCCCTTTCTAATTGGGTACCGAACAGTTTGACCCTCCTGACCTTAGACCTTGAAGTTTTGACCTTCTTCAAAACACTTAAACATTGCGCCATAACTTTTGATTGGTAAAGTATACGAATTTTTCACTTCTCCACATGCATTAATCCTTTCTGGCAGCCCTTTCACTGGCAATGGGTGAGAATCGGGGCATCAGTGTTTTCCCCACAAACCACTCTGTTATCGCGCCACGTCTCCTCACAACAGTTGCGGAGGGGCTAGCATCGCTTGCCGGTGCGGATGTGTGTGTGTGCTGTTTCTGGACCTTGTGAACAAGATAGAAGAAGGCATTCATCAGAAAATTATCAAACCCTTCCACAAATGTTGCCATGAAAGATGTAATCCTTTGATTGTTCAGGTCAAGGTAAGGTCATCTAGATGGCTATTGACTTAAATTCTTGTGAACAAGATCAGAGGAACAGCATCTCATCAGAGAACATCAAACCTTCCCACAACCATGTTGTCATGAGAGAGGATGGGTCCCTATTGATTTCAAGTTGTCAAGGGTCAAAGGTCACTATGGACTATTGACTAAATTCTTGTGAACAAGATAGTGGACACCAGCATTTCATCAGAGAATCATCCAAACCTTCCACAAATGTTGCCCATGGAGAGAAGATGGACATTGAATTTCCTAGGTCAAGGTATCAGTAAGGTAAGGTCACTATGGGTCTACTGACTACAAAATTCTTGTGAACAAGATAGTGGAACATGCATCCCATCAGAGAACCATCAAACCTTCCACAATTTTCATGGTAGAGAAGGATGGACATTATTGATTTTTAAGGTAAAGGTATATGTCCACTGTTGACTATTGACTTAATTCTTGGGACAAGATAGTGGACACGCATTCATCAAAAAATTTATCAAAATCTTCCACAATGTTGACCATGGAGATAGGATCGAACCTAATTGATTTTCAAGGTCAAGGTCAAGCATGACTTGACTATTGGTCGAAAATCCTTTGTGAATAGATAGAGAAACAACATTCACAGAGAATCATCAAACCTTCCACCAGATGTTCCCATGGGGAGTGGTATGCTTTCTATTGATTTAAGGTCAAAGTCCACTTTTGCTTGCCGAATCCTGTGAAAAGATAGAAGAACGAGCATTCAATATAGAGATGCATCCAAAACTTATTCACAACACTGCTTATCCATGGAGAAGGGTAAACCCACTTCTCCACTGATTTATCAAGGTGCAAAGGTACTATTGGCTATGTTAAAAATCTTGTGTTGCGAGGGGGCCTGCATATCGCTTGCATTGCCTTTGGTTTTCTGTAGTTTACTTGACAATTCAAAAGCTGTATCTTGTAGCTCAATTATTGTAAGCAACTACTCCAAGTATCACATAATTTGTGCCATATTTAAGAAAATTTTGATAGAATTATATATCTGATTTTTCAGATCAATGCCAGCATCAGATGATATAAAGTATGATAATGAAAACTAAATTTATTGTTTTTAACTATTTCTAGTATTGTCATGAACAAATGGAGATAGCCTATACTGGAAATTTTTTGGTTTTACTGGTATATAGTGTATCAAGATAAATTATGAGCCTCGGAATCTACTCTCATGCGTCCAGCTTCTCATCCAGGTATGTGTTGAGCGAATGAAAAGGCTGCTAAAGTGTAATTCTACATCACCCGGCGCAGTAGGTGTCAGCGAAATTTCCGTTTAAAAAACACAAATTTAAAGTAAAGATGTGTATCACAAAGCCTTTCCCTCTGCTCACACCAATCTGCATGGTGATTTGCAGAAAGGATAATCAAACCATATGAATGAAAAAAATGCTTATGCTGGGACAAAACAAAAATTAACCTTGGACTTGAAATCAAATCCTACATTATCTACTTTGACACATTACTTTATTTATTTTGGGTCAATTTGGGTGATTTCAATTTACTTGACTGAATATTATACAATGGTGTAATTCAATTGTGTGATGTTGAATTGAAAGGTGATTTTCTATAAATACAGAAACTGTTTAAGTTTTTTGTGTTGTTTTTCCCACTCCCTTCCTCAATAGAGTTTGAATGTTTGGAGGTGACGTTAAACATGGATTAACTTTAGCAGACCAAATCAGAAAAAACCCCACCCTAGATGTTTAAAATTTTAATTAGTTGGCAGTATATCTTTGCTTTTAATCAGTTATCTGGGTATATCAAGAACAACAGTGTTTGAAGTGACTGAGAACAATTTGTTGTCTAAACCATTAGCACTTAATATCTGCTAAAGTTTTGTGAGGGAAAGATTAGTATAGCCAATCATATGTGCTATATGTCCGTTCACAGTGTAGGATATAGAGACACCCTTTGGAAATCTACTCTATGTTGCCATACAGGACAGAATCAAAGCTTGCCATTAACATTCCATATATTGGTTGAACAGTGATACAGAAATATTTTATTGATTGACTTAATTTGTTACGAAAAATAAGAAAAGGTTTGTCACTGTGACATTCAAGTGTGACTCAAGGTATTAAGTTGTATGCATAATATGCTAAAACATAAAATAACTAGTGTTACTTTACATGTAGTAAGTGTAAATACTGAAACATTTGCACTGGTCGACATCTTGTAGATCTTTATATAGTAGAAAATAAAGTTTAAAATGGAAGACCAACCACCTTAAAGGTAGAAAATAATTAGATGAGGTGAGGATAACCTTGACAGATTTTTTATTTGAATTTGTGTAAGTGGGGATATTAATGACAATCTAATCTATGGATTTTCCTCATTTCTTTCATAAGTAACTATACTTGAAGTGTCCTTTCACATATTGTTGGAAGTTTCCGTCATGGGAGCTAGACAAATAAAGAGTAATCAGGTTGAATTACCATCCCTTACAGTTAAAAGATGTTTATTTCTTGAAATGATAAAGGCCTGCTGAAAAATAATTTCTAATAATTTT